>CATIWR010014852.1:0-20443 GCA_949677035.1 Omphalea diandra | reverse complement strand
GATTTCTGTGGAAACACAATAATGCGTCTGCTTCCATAAGGAGTGGTTGGTAGACAGATAAGAATTTGAAGGAAGGGTGAGGCAATTAAGCAATTTAAGTGTGTACTTTATAATTGATAATTAATTATACTCTCCTAATATTATTTGTAATTCATATGTGGACTGGAGCTTAGTTGTTTGGAGTACATATCCCATAAATTGACATACAAAGAAAAGCCGAAGCCGGTCGTTAGCACAGCCTATATTGACTGTAAATTTTATATATATATATATATATATATATTAATTAATGGTAATTTAAATAATTAATAAGTAAATATTAAATAAAATTATTATTTTTAAATATTAAATATTAAATTTATTTATTTTAATATATATAAATTTTTAATAAGAAATAATAACAATAGCACTTCTAAAATACTATTGACATTATTATTGTGAAATTTTAATTTTAATTTAAAAGTAACAAATTTTATTTTTATAAGTGATTATAAAAATTTTTAATATAAAAATTTGTGAATAGAATAATTTTAAAAATATTTTTTTTATAAATTTATAAATAATTGTTAAAATAATTTTTATTCTAAAATCAAAATTGCACGATACCAATCCCGTTCTTACAACTATGGGTGTTATCAGTAGTGGAGGATATAATTGCACTTACTTACTGAAACATGTGGCCGTGCTGGTGAAAATATCTTTTAGTATTTTGTTCTTTATCGAGCTCTTTAATCATTGTACCTCAAAATCAATTTAACACTCAATGTACACATTGATCACATTTTAATATTTCTACAATCCAACTTATTACTGAATTCGATGGCTGACGAATTTTCATTCATTTAATAAAATGTTATTTTTAAAATTTAAATATATAATATTTAAAAATAAAAATTTTTATAATATAATAAAATATTTTAATAATAATAGTAATTATACTTTCTTTATTGTAATTAATTTTAATTGATTATTTTTTAATAATAATCAAACTAAATTATTTATCAATTTTAACTGACTATTTTTAATAATAATCAAACTAAATTATTTATTAATTTTTAATTTTATTTGCTCAATCAATTAATATGTACACTTCTGAAAACACTAATGTCAACTTTTCATATATGTTTTGTTTAAGGTGGTAATTTATATTGTGTCGTATGTAATCGTATCATATTAAAATACATATATAACATAAAAATGATCAACCGAACACAACTCGTTTAATTAATCATGATAAAATCTTTAATTCTAACATGAACATGTTTATAAAACAAGTTATACGAAACGATCCGTATAACCTCTTTAATTAATCATGTCATTAACGTATCATGACATAAAAATACATGTTTAATGTAAAAACCTATAAAAAATTAAAAATATTTATATATTGAAAAATAAAGACTAAATATTAAAAATCTAACAAATATAAAATTAAGTTCAAAATTTTTTTATATAAATATGTTTATTTAAATCACATTAAAATATATATTTATATCGTGTATTATATATTGAATTATTAATTTGATTATATAATTATATTTAATTGTGTTTATTACAATTTAGATAAATTAATTCGTTTAAACTTATTTTTTCATTGTGTCATAAAATTTTTTGACTCAAATCTATTTAGTTTAATCAGGTGGTGTAAAACTTATCAGTCTAAGGTTATTATGATGCCAATCCTTTAGTTTGAGTTTTGGACATTATAGATTGGATGAGAAATTTGGAACCATATGTAAATTTCGTCTAAAATCACATCACTCGAGTCCCATCTCAATTTCTTCTTTTTCTCAAATAAAAATTTGGAATTGATTTATTCTATTTTACTTTTTAAAAGATAAATGTTGTAAAATATCTGATTAAAATCACTAACTGATTTAGTTTTTCCGTTCACTTGAAATCTTTTTTTTTTTTTTTAATACAATTTGACTTGACAAAAACATGACATTATAAATAATTTAAAATAAATAAAAGAATATGATGTAAATAATTGATGCGGTCGAGTTGGCACTGGTCCTGTTGCGACTGCTGTTGTTACTGTTGACTTTCCCGGCTATGTTCGGGTGTTACTTGCTCTATTTGAGCATTTAACACGGCCATGGAAAAGAACAAGAAAGCAAAGACTAAGAAAGGGCAAAGAAGATGAAGCCATTGTTGTAGCTCTACTACTTGGTAATATTGGAAAAGATGGGGTAGTGTTTGTAGAGGGACTGAGTATTGGACGTAACAAATTGAATTAGTGAGTTGTGATTCTTTCCGCACGATTGTCCAGTTTGAAACTTACGAATAAGGTGACTAGGACCATCTTTCATAATTGTTGCGATCTCAAGAAACAGAGACTAGGACCATTTTTGGTTCTAGGCTGTGTTTGTTGAAGGGATGGGATGGTTTTATTATTTATATATATTAAATAAAAAAAAAAATATATATATATATATTTAAAATATTTATTAAATAAAATAATATAATATATTAAACATTAAATGAGTAAATAAAATCCATAAATAAAATAGTCTAATATATATTAAAATTAAAAGATAAATAAATGAGTTAAAATTTATATAAATTAAATAAATATGAGAATCAATATGAGTCATAAATAAATAAATAAATAATTTATCAATATAATTACTTAATGAGTCATAAAACAGTAAATAAATGATTTATCAACCAACCAATATTTATCTGCACTCTTCCATTTGCCACCAATTGTGACATCCTTGATAGTGCAATTTGCCTTTCTACGGCCATGGATTGTCCCCAGGGTGTGGCCAAACTGACAATATCGTCAAATTCAAACTAATTTAAATTTGCATTGGGCGTGGCCCTTTTTTATGGTCATGGTCACCTTTAAAGATAATAAATCGATCGGGTCAGGCCATTTTTGAATTATGTTATCTTGATTGGATTCATATGGTTTAGATTTCAGGCGAATTTAAATCACTTATTGACTTATATGCAGAAAATATTTTAAATTAGATTCTTAAAAAATAATATTTTGATCTGATTATTTATTATTTATTTTTTTAAAAAAATATTTATTTAGATTTTATTACTTATGTGATATTTTCCTAATTTATTAAAAAATTTTAAAAAATATTTTTATTCATATAGATTTTATACAAATAGAATTAGATTGTAAATTTTATTTCAGTTTAAATGATTAATAAATTAAATATAATTTATTTTTTAAAATAAATAATTATACATAATAAAAATGAAAAATTGAATTAAATTTATTTAGAAATAAAAAATATTTTAATAATTTAAATATGATTTGCTAGTATAAATTTGAGATGAATTTCGAGTTTACTCTTAAAAAAAATATTTCGAGTCAGATTGAGTAATTTGTTATTTACTTTTTTTTAAAAAAAATATATTTTAAGATGTTTATTTGGATTATTTACTATTTATAATATTTTCTTACAATTTATTAATAAAAATAACTTTCTTTAAAAAATTATTCTTTAATCAAGTATATTTTGCAAAAATGGAATATAATTGAAATTTTTATTTTTATTTAAAATGCTTAATAAATTAACTATAATTTATTTTTTAAGTAAATGATTATATAACATAAAAATCAACAATTGAATTAAGTTGATATGGAACTGAAAATTAAAAAATATTTTTTTAATTTTAAAATAAATTTTAAATATTTAAATAATTTTAATTAAATTCTTCATATTGATATGTGAGTTGGAGTCGAGATCGGATCGATTTAAATTAATTTGCAAGTTAAACTTTGAATCAAATTAAATTTAATATGAAAATTATTAAGTCATTTTGAGTAGGATTGTTTCAAAATCACCGTATTGGTTTCAAAAAACATTGGTGGAAGGAAGTCAATTAATATGGCCTAAGAAGTATATAAGAAGCTTCTGAGACGTGGTCACATCGCCTGTAATTAATGAAATCTGAGATGGAGAGCCAGTTAAATGGAAGTTTGTGCCCCGTTCCAATATAAAAGAACCGTTATATATATATATATATATATATATATTAGCCGCTCCTTCATCAAGCATAAAAAGTTAGAAGACGAGAGCGAGGGGATTAGTTGATAACACTCGACTATCATAAGATGCAATCTAGGAATCGCGCAAGGGAGAGACTTCCCCTATTTATTGATGTTATGGTCAGATTTACTCAAGACAACAAGGTAGCCTCTTGGCTAGCTTATCAGATGTTGGGTTTAATCCTCTCCCTCTCCCTCACACCTCTGTAATTTGCTTTAAAAATCTGTGTTAATGAAGTTTTCTTTCTGTCCAAGAAAAAAAAAAAAAAAAAAAGATAGCTCGAGCAAATCAAATATTTTCATGTGTAAAAATATATGTTGATAACCATATAAGATCCGAACGAGCAGATCTAAGATGTCATAGTCAGTGGCGTAGTCAAACAAAATTTTCAGCGGCCTCTCACACACACGCGCGCAGATCCAAAAATAAGGGTTGTTGAAATAATTTTATAATATTTTGAGTGGATCACACTATAAAAATATATAAATATTTTAAATATTTGAGAATTTGATTGAGGTCACGTGATCCCACCTTTCATATGCTAGACGCCCCTGGTCATAATTAATCATAGTGGGTGAACTCAGTTCGTGATCAAGCAGCAATGACTAGTAGTGGCGGAATCAAAGAGAGTTGACATCGGCTGAAACCCTCGGCCGCTTGGTGAGATGCTAACGAAGGAAGCTTAAAATTTCTCTCTATATCGTGGTCTGCTATGGAGGAGTGAGAGGGGCAGCTGAAGAAGCCCCCTCTCTCGAAAGTGTGATTTTTTTTTTTTTTTGTTTAAAATTCTTTCAAAACGGCGCCGTCTCATTTAAATGAAACGGGCAGTTTTGATTGTGAGAAACAAATAAAAAACTATAAAACAAGGACAGAAGCCCAGCCCCGCATAACCAATAAAAATAAAACGTTACACAAGCCCGGCCCGTCATTTAAAAATAAAAATAAAACGTTACACAAATACAAACACAAGCCCGGCCCCCATAAAACAAATAAAACTCCACCCTTCCTTATCTTTCTCGAGTCCAGCACCCTACCCCTTCCCCCTCCCAACCAATTTTTTTTTTTTCCTTTTCCTTTTCATTTCATTTCCTTTTATTTCTTTTCTGTTCTTTCAAAAAAAAATGATAATATCAATAATAATAATAATAATAATTAAAATTTTCATAACTAAAGTTCATAGTATATAAAATTAAAATTTTGTATTCATAATTAAATTAATTTCATAAAATATATAAATTAATTAAATTTAAATTAAATTAATTCTATTAAAATATAAATATAATATCTTATTTAAATAATTAACATTAAAGTTTATTTAAATCAAATAATAAATTATCTATAACTAATTATTTCTCATGACATAAAATATATCTTATAAATAATTTGATTTCTTAAAATTAATAAAAATTCTTCAGATAAATAACTTTATTTCTCATAATTAAATACTTTTAATTAAATCAATTCACATAATATTTTTAATTAAAGAAATTTAATCAATCACTTAAATCAAGTTAAAAAGCTTAATGTTCTTAGAATAAATTAATTAAAATTTTTTAATTTTTTTTAAATAATTTATTCACATAATATAATTAATCTTAAAATTATTTAAATAATATATTTGTATTAACTAAATTAATTTCATAAATTTCTTAAATATTTACTTAACACAGTTAATTCACACAATGCAATTAATATTAAAAATAATTTAAACCATATATTCATATTAACTTAAAATAATTTCATAATTTTCTTAAATCTCATTTATACTTAAATAATTAATTTCATATCTTTAAATCCCTTAATCAATAAATACATTTTCTTTATATATACTCATTTTAAAAATATTAAATATCATCATGTACTCATTTTAATTTAATTTCTTAAATATAAAACATTCATTAAACATAAGTTTTTAGATTTAATTCACAATAGATAATATAAAATTAATTAAAATAATAATCTTTTATCATAAAATCATTTCTCTTTAAAATACTAATATATATATTAAATAATCTCTTTAAACATATTAAAATATATATAATCATCATTTATTACATTAAAATTCATAATTACATATATAAAAATAAAGAAAAAAATTTTAAAATAATTTCGGTAAACGAAATTTTCTAAAATTGAATTCCAAATCTTATACTCTCTCCCAAAAAAAAAAAAAATTAATAAAGGATTTTTCTTTTACTCATTCTTCTTTCCTATCTATCTCCTCCTCCTTTTATCTCACTGTCTTTATTCACTAGTAACTTCAAGTATATTAATCCCCTCCGAAAAAAAATTTTTAGTTCCGCCACTGATGACTAGTTACAAAATATTAAAGTTACAAAGATCATTTTATCACAGAAAAGTGTAACGGTAAGAAACTCATTATTCCAACATCAAATTTGTCTTCTAAAAGGATTTGCTATCTGTCATTATTATCACCAAAGCAAGAGCTTAGCCAAGAAATTTATTATCAAATTGATGCGGTGAACGTGGATTAATAGGTGTGATTCGTTGGTCCAGTTCTTATGTGGTTATCATATGTAAAAGTTAAATCGACTTACTTTAATGAAATATAAATAAAATATAGAAATAAGATATATTGGTTTTAAAAAAAAGATATATTGACACTCATAATAATGTTTGGATATCTTTATTATCAAATATATATATATATATATGTTAATTTCTCTTATCATTTCTCCTATAAGTACTCAAAGCTCATTTATATCCAATCCTTTGCATATAATCGCCATTCCCCTCCCTTCCCTCCAATGACTTAGCAAATTTCAGGTACCATCTTATGCTCATGGCCGCCACAGACAACAGCTAGTGTGGTAACTTTGGATTGTTAGGAGCAATTGTTATTATTATTAATCAAGCATCAGAATCCCACATTAAAGAGATTTTGGTACTATCAGTTCCTATTATAATAATAAAATTTAAATAAATATTTATTTTATTAAATACATAGTTAATTAATTGAATGATTGATTATTATTTTTATTAAAAAATATTTATCAAATAAATCAAGTAATAAAATAAATTTCTTAAAATTTATAAGTATGTAAACAAAAGATTACATAGTGATTATATTTTCAATCTTATGTAACTCAAAAGAAAATTTATTAAATTTGAATAAAATAATTTTTAACAATGAATCAAATAATAATATTAAGTATTTTATAATAAAAAACAAATTTAATTAATAGTTATAAAATATATATACATATGCGAGATCATTAGAATAAAAGATTGTTTATTAATGTATACATTTAATCTTGTGTAATATAGTTTGAAGAAAAAATTTATTAAACTTGAATGAAATAATTTTTGACATTGCAACTAGCCCTTATATATTTGAAATTTTAAAAGTTAATGAAATTAATTTAAATTTTAACTTTTTATTTTAAATTGTTACTTTTTAGGTTTTTCTTATTTTTTGTTTAGAAGTTTAAAATTTTTATTTTAAAAATTTTTTAATTTTCTGTTCAAAATTTTTTTGTTATATATTCTTAGTTTTATGCTGTTTGTATTTTTTTAATTTTCTATTAAAAATGTCTTTTTTATATGATAATTAAATTTTTTAATTTCATATTTAAATTATTTTAATATGATAGTTTTGGTAATATGATATAAAATGACGATATGTAGGTATAATATATATAATTATTTGATATTTGATAAATAATTATTCAAAATTAATTTTAAGAATAAAATTAATAATATATATTGATTCGTTGAAATTGAGACAAATCAGACTGCCTAAGTGAGGGCACCCAAGTGATGGCTAGCCCCGGCCATGTGGGCTTTGATACACTTAATATGGCTCTCTTATCCTTGGCTGGGTTGTAGATGTATGAACCATATCAGCTTCGAACATCAGAAGTCCTCTGTCTCTCCAATCAGACGGCTTTATGGTATCTTGAGCCCATATTTCCAGAAATCACTAATTTTTTTCTCCTTTCTTTTGTTTCTCTTCAACGAGAAGATTTTGCTAAAAAAATTAAATTGAAACTATTAAAAAATAAATTAGCTTTATAATTTAATGAATGTGCATTTAATTTATTTTATAATACTTTAAAAATTAAGATCTCAATAATTTCCTTTTCATTAAGTTTTTTATTTGTATTTATAAAAAAGATGAATATGAATATCAATTTAATATTACTATTACATTAATTTCAGTTTCAACATTTAAATTGCTGTAGTTAAGAAGGCACATGATATGTTTTAACAATTGTGCGAGACACAGATTAATTATGGAGATTTAATAAGGAGGAAACATGAAAATTATACATTGAAGTGATGTGATTAAATATAAAAGGAAAAAAAACTAATGAAACAATTTAGAAGAAATGAGAGATATATTTATTTTTTTTGGAAAGAGAAATGAGAGATATTACATTCAAAGCAATTCTTGCAGGAATTAGCAAATTTCAGCACCTTTATTATCATTAGTTTTGCGTTTAAGCTATCAAATTAGTTGTTAATCTGCAAGTTGCATAAATTTTATTTGATATTTTGTATAATTTCTATTTAAAAATTTTAATTTAATCTTATATTTTATTATTAATTTTTAAGATATATTTAAGAAAAGCATATTTATTAATTGATATTAATAAGTAAATAATTGTTAAAATTTTAATAATTTTATAAATTTAATCTTACTATAAATTATATATTCTCAAAAAAACTTGATAATTACTTATAAAATGAAATTTAAGAGATACATGCATTTTACATGGTATTAAATGAATTTGTATTATTTTTATAAAATTAATATTAATATCCATCAAATCCATAAATAAAAAATAGATTATTTATTAAATATTTAAACAATTGAAAATTTTAATTTTGATAAAATGATTTTAAAAAGTTTAATAAATAATAAAACAATTTTTTTATTTTAAAAAATTAAAAATCGTATATAAATTATAATTAATAAAATATAATAATAAATGTTGTTAATGATTGGTGTGTAAAATTATAAAAATTTGATATAGGTGATGTTTTTAGGAGGCTTATAGGGCCTTATCAAGCTGAGCCTGAGCTAGACTCGCTCGGAGCCCACCTCTCATACAGGCCCCTATAGGCCTCTTTATAGCCTCTTTATGGGTGTCTTAAAAGTGCTATTTATGATTAAATATTTTCGTTAGATTTTCTCTACTAAGGACGATAGGTTCTATATCAAAATCATATATTTTACCAGCCACAATAACAACATATAATAATATAATATTTTACATGTAATAATATATGATATGAAACTGCATAAAATAATTTAAATAAAATAATAAACGTAAAATACGAAACTCTAGACAATTAGAACGTGAGAATACTCTTTAAAATATTGAAATATTTTCTTCTTGCTTTACATTAGTAATATAAATATATAAACAAATAAATATTCTGGTATGATATTAATATTTGATGATTATTAATTTTTCTTTTTTAAATTCATGAAGTAATAAAAAGTCACACGACACGCAATTGACTACATAAATTATTTAAATCAAATAATGTTCACTTTTAATCATCACGTTTTAATTGACATTTTTTTGTTGATCATTTTAGAAGTTAGAATTGAGCTGTTTTTATTTTAAAGATTGTAGGCCTCTTAATAGATGAGGATGATTAAAGCAAAGTGTTGAAAAGAAAATTACCAAAATGATTGTACAGTTGGAGGTTGGGACCATATAATAGTTAATAATATGTAACCTCTAAATAATTCCATATCGCACCTTTTTTTTAAGGATAAAAAAAGAATTTTCAGTATATCTTTTCACATGGTAAACAATTAATCTTTATAGTAATTGAAAAGGATAGTCTAATGATATATATAATATTATTTGTTTCATTAGAAAATGCAAAATTATTTAAGATGGAATGTTAGATTCTAAATCTCAAAAATGTTAATTTCTCCTCTACAAAATCCACTCTTTTGTTTAACATAAATTTACTTTTCATGCTCTGAGTTGATAAAATATTTGTCAAATTATCAAAAACATAATTATTATATTATTTTGCTTATTAAAATAGATTATTATAAAAGAAAATTCATCTTTGACATTAAAAATCTGACTTATAAGAACAATTTTAATTAATAATAAATATTTCGTGGAGCCAATATTAATATAATTTACTAATTTTTTATAAATATTGAAGGATAAAATATTAATTTTTTTAAGTTTATCGTAATATACTATTTTATTTCTAAATTTTTTAAAATATATTAAAAACTTCATTTATTTTTTTACAACGTTAATTTTAGCATCTTTATGCCAATTTTCTACTAAATTCAAATGAAAAGTGAAAAATACCCTTTCACCCTCGTCACCCTCTTCTGTCCAAGGCCCAATGCGCTTTAGCAGAATTGCCCCATGCAGGTGTTGCTTGGCAGTCGCTTGAAGTGGCAGATGATGAATCTAGGCAATTCCATTTTCCTTATGTTGGGGAATTTCTGATACTTTTGTGTAAATTGGAAATAAGATTTTGTTTGTTTAAGTGGATTGGTGCTATGCATCGAGATGGCTCAAGTAATTCAATGGGGAGCCACGTCTGACTCTGTTGCTGTGTTCCTAAGGATAGAGCCTTAGAATAAATTGGTATCTAGTCCTTGAGCTGAGTGATTTGTGCAGAAAGAATGTTAGGACGTATTATCACTGCCATGATGGTTGCATTATTGGATCAGTTAATTGGCATTATTGGATCAGTTAATTTACAAGGATACAAAGTCTATGGAGTGAACAAATGGCTCGACTTTCTCGAAATCCCAGGAAAAAACCCAATGAATAATACACTGTTAATGCTTGGAAGATATCAAGGGACCAAGATTCTAAAAGAAATGGAAAATGCCTCGGTACTCGAATGTTAAATATTACTTGCTGACAAGCATAATTGTTGGAATCAATTCAATGAGCAAATGATTCCTTGCTCTGGCAAGTTCAAATCTTACCAAAAGCAGATTCAAATCTTATGAAAAGTGGGACTAAAAGTTATTCTCTTTCCCCTATTAATTATTAATCTTGTAAAAGAAAAAAAAATCATTCAATGAAACTAAGCTTTCCTTCCACTTTAAATAAAGCATCGTCTTTTGGATGAAAGGAAATTCAAGGCTAAATATACACCACAGTAAGCCATTGAGGAGGCCAATCATCGCCATTTTATTTTTCTTTTTCTACATTTGTGCTTCGTGGTTTCTCATTACGTTGACATCGCAAATTTTCCTTTGTTTTTTTTTTTTTGCGGTTTCTCGGCAACCAAATAGGCAAAAAATTCACGGTTTCTCATTGTGTTATTAAGGTTAATTTGCTTATTAGAGCATCTTCAATAAACTATTTATTTGAGCAAAATTTTTTATTTTAAAAAGTCAATTCAAAAAATAATCTTCAATACATTCTCTATATATTTTTTTTTTAATTTTAGAGTAGAGAGTTGGTTTGGTTCTCTATAGGTAAAAAATTAAATTTCACTCTTTACTCTAATTGTTATTAAAATGTTTTAATTTTCTATACAAAATATTAATTAATATCTATCTGTTTTGCTTTATTTATTGAAAATATTTTTCTCTTTCATCCCATAAAATTCTATTGAAATTTTTTTTCTCTTTCTTCCCAATACAACCATTTGATTGTCATTAAAATTAAACATTAATGTTTATTAAACAAAGCAAAATAAAGATTAAAAATATCAAGAGTCTATTGGAGTTGTACAAATTCTTCATTTTTTATACTAATATTTATTAAAATACTCTTTCTTGTGTAATAGCATCTTCAATCCACTTTTTATTCAATCTAAACTCTTTATTGGAGAGAGTGGTTAAAAAAAATAAGACTTCAACTTACTTTCTAACTCTAAATTATAGATTAGAGAGTCAGTTTGATTCTATACATATAGAAAGTTAAAATTCACTTTCTATACAAAACTAGTTGGTATTCCGCACTTCGAACAGTTTGAAATTAATTTTTATTTTAAAGATTTTTAAAGTGTAATTATATAATTTTTAAGTATTATTATTATTTATTATAATTATTGAATAATATAAAGTAAAAAGTTCAATATCAATAATATATTCGGCACAATGAATTTTAACATATTATTTATTATTTTGAATATCATATTTAATTTTTCAATATCTATCTATTATTTTTATACATAATAATTTATTATTGTGAGTTATATATAGTTTGAGGTTATTGAAAAAACGTAATTATAATATAAATCAATATATTTTGAATAGAAATTTTAAAAGAAGATTATAAGACAAAACAATGATAAAACATGAGTTAGAGGAATTTAATTTATCATTAAGGAAGTTAAAGTTGAGAGATAAAATTAAGAGTTACATATTTGATTCTTATCAATAATTGGACAAAACTTAATTAAATTTTGCCACATCAACATATACAAATGTGTTAGAGTAATTTAATTTATCATTAAGGAAGTTAAAGTTGAAAGTTACATATTTGGGTCTTATCAATAGATTGGACAAAACTTAATTAAATTTTATCCCATCAACATATACAAAGCTAAATGGAGGAGGTTTTGCCACATCACATTTTTGCTTTGTAACCAATATAATATTGAAAGAATTAGAAAGGTTTGAGGTAGGGTGTCCACTATTTAGTTTGAACAAAAAAAATAGAATTAAACTAATTGATGTAGTTCGGTTTGGTTTTAATCAAATTTAAAATTCAATTTAGTTTGATTTTTTCAAAAAAATTGATTAATTTAATTTAGTTCGATTTTAAAAAAAGTCAAAGCCTCGAGCTTTCTTGTTTAATTTTTTTACATTGAATAATATAATATAGTTTTATTCTTAAAATAAATTAAATATACTATATATACATATATAATAATATATAATAAATTTCATATATATAAATGATTAAAATAATATAATTTATATTAAAAATATATATTTTTAAAATTCAAATAAAATGGAATCAAATCAATTAAACAAAATTAAGTTCGATTAACTTTGATTTGACTCATGAAAAATTTTGAAAGAATTTAAAATTCAGTTAATTCGCCAAACCGGTCCATGATACTCCTGCCCTTCCTTTCCAATCAATGGATCCGACTGGGCTAGTATAAATTCTCTCTGCATCTAGAAAATGCTAGCATATGTTATTATGACTTAAAAGAGCAAAAGAATCATTTATAATCACTTTACATTATCCTTTATTTTTACTCATTTGTACACGATATCCATAGGCCAAATTCATGGGCAATACTCCTGCGGAAGCGAAACAAGTGAGCTTCCTGAAGACTTGCATGAACGGCATAAACGCCATTTCAGGTATACCATTAACCACTATTTCTGCTCGTCTTTGTGGTTTGTAATTCCTGAGTATAAGACCTAATTATGATGAGATCATTCTCAAATGGTTTTTAATATACTATAAAGGTCTCATGTTGGAATCTCGTAATAGTTCATTCATATTCTAATATTTGCTGCAGTATATTGTGATTGCCTGGTTATGACTTTTTTTTTTAATTAATTATTTATTTTTAAAATAAAATTATTCTAAAAAATGCTACCAATCAACTCACAATTAAACTAGTAAATTTCATGATGAGTGTCTGTGTCATAGTGGTGCAGAATAAAGTCAGCAATTTAAATCCTGACATCTCCTTATGCTTTAAAAGATTCTGATGTACAAGTTCAAGTATCCCAGAAACTGCCTTGAGTAATACTTGCCATGATGTATCAGGAATTGGCATATTATCAATTCCATATGCGCTCTCGTTAGGAGGCTGGTTAAGCTTGATCCTTCTTCCCTTAATCGCCACTGCAGCCTACTTCACTGGACTTCTGATTCGCCGATGCATGGATAAGAATCCTAACATCACAAGTTACTCTGACATGGCCGGACTTGCCTTAGGTGCGAAAGGAAGAGTAATTGCTTCACTTTTCACCTCATTAGAGCTCTATCTTTTAGCTACAGGGATGTTGATATTGGAAGAGGACAACTTACATAAGCTGTCACCACACTTTGCATTGAAGCTTGGTAGCCTTACTGTACAAGGGAGACATTCTTTTCTTATTATATCAGTCCTTATGATCTGGCCTTCTACGTGGCTAAGTGATTTGGGTGTCATATCATATTTTTCGGCCTGTGGGGTTCTGTCTTCTCTTGTTATTCTTGTTTGCGTAGTTTGTGTTGGTGTGACAGGCGGAGCACAGTTTCATGCGAAGGGAAGGCTCGTAAATGTGCAGGGAATACCTACTGCGCTTAGTTTGTATTCGTTTTGCTATGGTGCTCATGGAATGTTCCCTACCATATACAATTCCATGGGAAAGAAGAATCAGTTCTCCATGGTGAGATTGTTAGCTGCTTTATTTTTCCATTTAGTGCTTTACAACGTTAATGCATAATTTCCTACAGTCTGTAAACATATGGATAAGTTTCAACAATATGATCATTGAATTTCATTTTCATCAACAAAATTTGTTTTGATGATGTTGTCATTGTTGAACTCGACTAAAATATTGTTCAAATTCTATCGAATTCTAGCAATAGTGACTTCTTGCAGACAAGATAAAAAACTATGGATGAAATTGAACTCTGTTTCTCTCTTTTCAGGTCTTACTCATAAGTTTTGCTGTATGTACCATCAACTACGTATCTGTGGCCATATTTGGGTACCTCATATTTGGCCAGAATGTGCAATCACAGGTGACACTTAATCTTCCTGCACAAAAGGCTAGCTCCAAGATAGCAATATACACTATATTGGCAGGTCCTATTGCCAAATATGCATTAACAATAGCACCAATTGCTAGTGCAATTGAAAGGTTGTTGCCACTCAAATATCAAGATAAAAAGCTAGTTAGCTTTATTATCAGAACATCTTTGCTGATGAGCACTTTTGTTTTGGCTCTTGTATTTCCGTGTTTCCAGTCAGTGGTATCGCTAACCGGTGCAGTTCTTGTTATGACTGTCTCATTCCTGCTCCCATGTGTCTGTTACTTGAAGATTTTTGAAGTTTATCGGAACTGGGGGATTGAGCTAGTAGGTATTATGATAGTCCTACTAATGGCAGTTTTAATTGCGGTGACGGGTACATATTTGTCTATTGCCCAGGCCGTAAAGCATAATTAGTGTTAGGTTAGTATTCTAAATGCAGTTGCAAAAAAGAAATTTTTTGCAATTGTATGATTAAAATATGAAAATAGTTCTTGTTGCCGACTCGCCGGCGAGATTATATCTAGATATTGAATAAACGAGATCTGACTATGTCATTCACTCAGCCATTCTCTCTCCATGATGGATGTATCCATAACTAGTTACCAGGATATATCTAGGCATTAAGGAATGTCATTTTGTTCAATTACATCTGCTAATTATTTGCTGCAAAGAAATGGTCCTTCCAAAGATTCATCTCTCTGTATCTTCAAGTGCATCTCCTCAATTTCTTCCAAGTCTTTGGCTTTACCCCATAGCACAACATAAAGACCAGTTATCACAACTAAAGCTCCAATCAATCCGAGGAAAGCAAAGAATAGATTAGAGTAGGAAAGAAATTAAGAGACGCAAAATCATTAAATGTTACTGGTGAAGTCAAGTAATTAATCACCTCCTAAGATATGACTGTTCATGTAGAATTACAAAAGCTAATATGGCGACTATAACCGTGCATAAAGGTTAGAACATTGCAGAGAAAACAGGGCCTCTTTGAGAAATGCACCAAGCTTGAACAAAGGAGAGGGCCTGTCCAGCTCCCTAGTCTGAATGTAAAATGATAAAAGAAAAATTTCATATCATTATCTGAATAATTTTTATAAGAAAATATTCGACTACTTACGGAAAATACGCAGCAACCCAATTCCATATAAGATTTCAGATTCCAAGCTGCCGAATCTCTTACTAAAGAAAATGTAATCATTGCAGAGTCTATTATAGCCAAGAAGCCCATCCAAGCAGATGTATACAAGTGGTCAGGACAACTTGCTGAAATTAGGACCTGTTGGAAAAATGAAACAAATCATGTATTGATCAGAATATCACATCCCGCAGTATGAATGAGAGAAGAAAGATTTTGGTGGCACCAATTTGCTGTTTAAGAGCATAGGGCCTTTGAGTAATGCCATGGAAAGAGCTCTGCCCACGCATAAAACTGTACCGAAAATCTTTGCAACACTTCTCAAACTTAGGATTTTTATTTGCTCCAATCTAGACGGTTTTTAGAGAGTAGGGACAATTGTAAAATTAAAGTTTCCATGCATAAAGAAAATGAGAACAGTTAAAAGTGTTCCTGCATATCCATTTAATTTACATACCTAAAAATTGTTGCCATTAAAAAGGTAACAGCAGGCATCAGATTAATCATTGCAGTTGTTGAAGTTAAGTATAGGCCTTCAAAATAGGCAATTTGGTTGGCTGTTATACTGCAATATTTTAAAATTAAATCATCCCACAAACTCTGAGTAAACTTAACGGCAAAAAAGGAAAGTGCTAATACAAAATTTTATACGTACCCAATGAGAGAAGCAAGAAATATCCAAGCAAAGCTTCGTAATCCCAGAGAATTCCCACATGAATTTCTTCGTGAGAGAAATGCTAGAGGTGCCATGATCAAAGTTGCTATCCCTTTCCTGTACACTACAAAGACTTTGGGATTCAGTCCTTGCAAGAAAGCAGCTCTAGTGAAGAGAGACACACCTGCATAAATGAATTGTAACGCAATCATTGCCATTACAGGCTTACAATTTTCAAAACTACCCATTTTCCCTCCTACAAATATTTTCTCCAATGATATCAAAGCTGCAATATCCTCACACTCTATCGATGTTTGAGCAATATATATATATATATATATATACACACACACACACACACAGGTAACTGAATGAAAATTCTTTGTTGCACTTGCTATATATATGTAAATTGAATCAATGCATTCTTTGCTACACCTGCTATACATGTACGATTAAAGTAAAGTGATTTAATAAGTATAGTATACTTAAATAAATAAAAATTAAATAAAAAAAATACAAAAAATGATCTAATCATGTAGGTAATTATAAAAATCCCATGTAAGATGATAAGGTTTTAATTTTTTTTTTTATAATATATAGAAACATGATGACACTGTTCACATGCGATAGCTTCTATTGCTGTTGAATAAAATTGAGTAATGAAATTCGGATCATAGGTGTCAAGTTGATCCCTTGCTTGCAAGAATACGAAGTCGACAAGGGTAAATGCATGTACATGTAGTGGAAACACTTAATAATTTGGGAATCTATTTATGGAGATAAAGTAAGGCGGGTACAAGTAACATGACTACTGCTGATATGGTGGTAAGGCTTTCACTAGTCAGGCGAATTGCGACGAACAGAACACAGCTGGTAAAGAACATAAGAATGGAGACAGATCTGTCAAAGAGATGGCAGCTGCAACAGCACCGAGAGAAATTCAACTTTGTAGGATAAGTATAAATAACTATTAAATGAATAATTTATTATTATTATTATTATTAAATAAAGACAATATTAAAATAAATACTATATTAAAATTAATATAAATAAATCAAATATATATGTCTTTTTATTTATAAACTAGAACATATTGATATTAAAAAATAATAACAAAATTAAATATCATATTAACTATTTTTTTAATAAATCTCTTCATTTTTTTTCTAAGTACTTACGAATTTTTTTTTTTGGGGTTTTTTTAGTTTGAAAGTAATCAAGTCAGTTTATATATATATATATATATATATATATATATATATATATATAGATTTGAAGTTTTAGATTATTTCTAATTTACTCTGCTTGTTATTATCATGCGGGTTTTTGTTTCCTCTTTTTATCTCAGTAATTTCTAGATTTCTAGGTTTGGTTTTATTATTTTTATTTTTATCTTGATGGGTTATTTAGTTTTTTTTTTTTTTTTTGTGGGAATATGAGTTCTCCTTCATGGAAATATATATAAATGCATTCATTGAATATTGCATTCTTCTTATATGGAAGATCAAATATTTTTAATGGATAACTTCTTGTTATTTTTTTTTTAATAATTGGATTCATTCAAATGACATAAAAAGTTGATATATGGTCGAATTCATCACTAGAAGAATAGTCAAAATAACCTTTGAGTGGAACGTATTTATATAAAGTCAAGTTATAAAGTTCTGTTGATGTGATTATAAACTTTTGTAAAAAGTTACTGCATATATATTATTATATTTCCTAACTATACTCTTTTTTATAATTATATTAATATGTATTAAATTTAATATATGAATAAGATTCATATTTTGCCTCAAAAAAACTCTCTACTTATTATTGTATTAATGCATTATACTAATTAATTTAAAAGTAATACATGATTTTACCATAATAATTTAGTAAAATTTAAAAATTAAAAATTAAAATAGAGTAAATTATGAATAAGAAATATAATATATATTAATTGGGGGATGCGGGGATTAGTGCAATGCAATTAGTTTATTTATTTATACAAAAGTGAAGAAGTTTCAGACGTGTTGTTGACGTAAAATAGGATTGGCACTGACAGGTCTTTGAGTTTGATTTTTGGAGTTATCCTCTTATTTATAATGCGTTTTGTAGTATATTTTTATCTGCCCTTGATGATTTGATTTGTTTTGTTTGCCTTGCTTGTCTCTTTTTAAAAGCTTGCTATTGTTCCATCGTTTCTTAATTAGCATGCAAACTTATGAAGGGTCTGTAATTGCGAGAGTTATAAAGAACGGAGTTTTTTTTTTCTTTTTTGAGAAATCTGAAAATCATTTTGAGCACCGATTAATTTAGATTTGAACCGGATCAAATCTCAAGTAAAGAAAACATTTTCAATATTAATTTTTTTCATTCACAAAATTTGAACTTTAGTCTTTATTAAGGAGAATCAAACTCCTTATTACTTGAATCGACTAACACTGATAAAGTCGAGTTTTATTATACCTTATCTTCTAATTTAGATAAAATTGTTCAAGAATACCCCAAAAAAGGACAATGAAAATATAGTTAATAATACACCGCTACTAATCAAAGGAAACTAAATTAGTAATAATATCTTCTACGTTTAAAAACACCAAACCACAATTTAGCTTCACTAACTAATAATAATCTTATTCAAAGGATTCCTGATTTTTCATCAAAAGCTGCCTTGTGAGTTATCATCAGACAACAAAAGAGGCCGTTCCACATCTGCTTTGCATTTTCTTTCTTCTGTAGAGTTATCTATGGAGACATCGGTAGTCTGCATTTTATCAATTTCCAGGTCGCTTTCATTATTCTTTTTAAAATCTTTGGACTTACCCCATAGCAAAATATATAACCCAATTACCACTCCAACTGCACCCATCAAGCTGAAATTGAAACAAGGAGAGGAGTATATTTCATCGAGAACCCATTTCCAAGAAAATGAAAAAGAAATTAAAGAAGTAGAGAAAAAGGTTACCTTCCGATATATATCTCTTCACCAAGAAACATAGAAGCTAATATGGTGACCATAACTGTGGACACAGGATTGAACATTGCAGAGAAGAGTGGACCTCTATGTGAAATGCACCATGCTTGAACAAAGAAAGAGAGTCCGGATCCTATAATTCCCTATTCAATTTCTAACCTAGTTAGGATATTACTTATAAACCAAAGAAGTCGTTTTCAGCCACATTAGGCTGTCAATGTTAGTGGTCTAGTTTCGTAGTGTAGAAATTGGGATAGATGCAAAATGAGATGCAGGGAATGTGTGGCTGGGACATTGAGGAAAAGATTAAACAAAATCTGGTGTGATGGAAACGAGAATTATCCATAAAAGAAAAATAATTTTGTTGAGCATGTAATAAATCATACAACGCGGCAATAAACGAGTTTAAAGAATACATACTGCAAAAGCAAGCAATGAGTTCTAGATATGAATGAATCTTCCAATCACTGAGGTCTCTCTCTAAGAATATTTTGAGCAATACGGACTCAATGGTTGCCAAGAGACACATCCAGGCTGATAAAGAGAGGTGGTCAGGGTAGCTTTCTGTAACTGGAACCTGTTCAAAATTGTATTGTTAAAAAAGCAAAACAAAATTGTGTGTCATCAAAATGTTTAAAATGTAAGAGAGCTGGCTTCTAGCAAGATCTTGTTGCGTATGTTGAATTATGGTGGCTCATTTGATATCCCACATCGGGGAAATAACAAAGGGAAGATAGTTCTTTTTGTTATAAATAGAGTCATATCCCACATCGGAAATAGACTAAAAGGGTGGAAGGTTGTTTTGTTATAAATAGAGCCTTAATTCCTTTAGTTTGATTATCCCAAAAATTGTCTACTCATCTCTTAGACAATTTTCAATATTTCTCTCTATTTTGTAATATTTCACTTTGTAGTCCTTTTCTTAGTGAAATATAATTTTGGTAGTGTCCGATGACGTAGGCATAATTGGCCGAACCTCGTTAA
>CATIWR010014825.1:0-12945 GCA_949677035.1 Omphalea diandra | reverse complement strand
CACCCAAGTTCTTTGGATGAAACAACAATTAAAGGACTTTAGCAAAGTAATTGATCACATTCCTATCAAATGTGACAATACTAGTGCTATCAATCTTTCATAGAATCCCATCCAACACTTTAGAAGTAAACACATAGATATTAGGCATCACTTTCTTAGAGATCATGTGCAAAAAGGTGATGTTGTGTGAGAATTCATTGACACTAGTCATCAACTTGTAGATATTTTCGCTAAACCTCTAAATGAAGAAAGGATGAACTTCATTAAGAGAGAATTGGGAATGTTTGATGGAAGCTCCCTCAAGTGAAAGTTCTTGTTTGATCTTGTGTAACATATATGTGTGATATGTTTGATTGATGATTGTTGTGGAAGATTTTATTATTTATTTCTAAGGGATCACATGTTTTTCAAAAATTTTCATTCTTATCCTTGCTGACTCAAAATTCGCGTTCGCTATTCCTTCTTCATAGTCTCGAATTACAAGTTAACTTCTACCGGCTATCAAATGTCAATTCGCAGTCGCAAAATTTATGTCCACCATGAATTTCAATCATTAATTTCAAAATTTTGACCATTACAGTGACTATTCCCGAGAAAAATTTGTCTGTTACTCATATTTTCAGGAATTTGCGGTAACGACTTCCATTTTCACGAGCACGAATTTGAGTAATTGTCTCACACTTATGTGATTTGATGGCCAATCATTTCTAACCCTTCATTTAATCAATTTCTAACCGTTTGTTACCATTTTTACACCCCTTCAAGCCTATAAATACCCCCTTCAATAGTGTTTTTCTCACATATACTCTGAACAACTTCTACTTCTCAAATCACTCTCAAAATCTCCCAAGACTTTTTCATCTATTTCCATGGCTCTAAAGAAATTCTCTAAGGCAGATAAGGGCAAAGCAGTGGCTCAACCTTCTGCTCCTCCTGCCCTCCACCTCGTGAAAGGCATAACCAAGGAAGAGAAAGAAAGATATAAAGCAAACACTTCTAAGGTGATTGTCCCCAACAAGATTCCCTCCATATTCATGCTCGAAACCTTGGTCTCAACGATGAAATTCGCGCATTTCTATCCAACCTTGGGTGGAACGAATTCATCTTTTGAGATGAACTCGGGTATAAGGAGGTGGTGTGAGAATTCATGTGCAGCGTGCAACTCAGCTGCAAAGCCGAATCAAGGGAGGGCCAATATGGGTTAGGATTTCGGGGCTTTGGTGATCCCTATTTCATAACCTTCGACCAATTATCCTCCTTTTTTAATTTCCAAGTCAGAGAACACATACCCTTCATCATCTCCATACTTGATGTAATCTACACCGAATTTTGGTTGGAGATATCCATTGAGACCAAACATGACCCCCATTCTTCCCTCTCCAAACACATAAAAACCTTACCTTTATGGATCCTTCATCGGATCATCACTTTCTCCATCAATGCGAGGGGTGATGGGAATGAGAAGGTTTCACAAAAAGACTTGGCATTCTTATTTTGCCTTGTCAAAAACAAGCCAATCCGAACCAACTGCTACCTTGTGGATTAACTAATCCACATGAGCACAAAGCCGAAGACCCAATTTTTTACTCCCTTCTCATGTCACAGCCATCTACCGATTTGTTGGAGCTCTTAATGAGGAAAATAAGCAATTACTCACCAAGAAGCTCCTTCCCTCACAAAACTTCCTCGACCTAACATACTTAATCAATGCCAAGGCCATCCATCCGGACACTTACACCTATACCCTTGGCGCGATAGGGGCAAAGAAAGTTGAATCCTCTCAAGTTTTGAAACGAAAGAGGCTTCAACTCGACGAAGGAATAGCATAAGTCCCTCCTCCTCCATCTCAACCAAAAGCAAAAACAAAGTTGTCTTTTGCCACCTTAGATCGCAAATTAGACAAAATGATGAGGATGATGAAGCGAAGGCTCTTCTTCCTTTCCTATCTTCATAGCGATATGGTGGATCTCCAAGAGAAACTAGGAGTCCCTCCTTATCATCTTTCGGACATCACAAAATTTGAAGATACAAAAGATGGAGATGACAATGAAGATGAAGTTAAAGATGGAGATGAAGCTGAAGGAACAGCACCTACACAAGTTGAAGACACTTCTAGTGATGATGAGTCTTCTACTTTCTAGATTAGGGATCTCTTTGTATTTTTTTTTTTTATGTTTAAAAGTTTGTGGTCCCACAGTTATAAATAAATAAAAGTTGTTTCTTTGCTATATTGTGATCTTAAGTGATTATTATCAATTATTTTTATTTACTTTTGCTCCTTATTATTACTTATTTATCAATTTACTTTTTCCCTTAGACACCCTCTTTTTGATCTTGCCAAAGCGGGAGAGACTGTATGAATCTAAGCTTAAGGGGGAGAAACATCTAAGTCTAAAAACTATAGCATAAGTTAAGGGGGGGGCATCATATTTATTGTTTCTTAGATTCACTATGTTTGAATGAATGATATACTTAGCAAATTTTTGTCTTAAGTATTCATTGAATCATTATTTACACTTCAACTTCACTTTCTCTGCATTATTATTACTAAGGGTCAATCTAAGTTGTCAAAATAAAAAAGGGCGAGATTGTTGGACTAGGATAGTTAACCCAAGTGTTGGACCTCTTTTAATCTTGACAAAGGAGATTCATCATGTCTAATATTTCAAATTAGTGTTATTTTGTAGCCTTTAGTTTTTATCTAAGTTGGAAGTTAGATGTAGCTCAAAAATCTTCAAGTATGAAAAATGACTTCTAAATCGCGACTGCTACTTTGTATTCGCGACCGCGATATGTGAAGAAGCATTGCTAAAAAGCAGACAGGCAAAATCACAAAGCTATTCTCGACCGCAATTCATCCAAATGAAAGAGTCTAAAATTGACAGATGAAACGCCCTAGTTACGACCGCAAATTTTAAAATGACTCAGAAGGGAAGCAAGTCCATAGTCACAGCATGACATGTGTTCCAGCAGACTGTTGGAAGTCAAAATTTGCGAAGGCATCTTATTGGTAACGACCGCAAATCCTAAAGAAGAAGATAACCATTTTTTGCAAATGTATTTGCATCCTCTGTCATGTCCTGTATAAGAAAGCTCGCAACTGCGACTTTTGAAAATAGGTAAAAGGGCAATAGCTATATTTTCCTAAAGAATTAATCAAAAGCTGCTACGTGGACTAGCCGTTAGACACAAATGGGATTTTCCTTCAGAAATTTGGATTTCAATACCACTAATGAGTAGTAGCGACCACCGCGAATTGAGACTGTTAAGCATATAATGCAGAATCTGTCAAGCATGTCTCAAAGATTTGATGAGATATGATCTGCAACATCTCTTTGGTGAAGTTTAGGTATAAATACTCCACCAAACAGCCATAAATAGGTTGCTAAGAAATTTATTACAAGTCATTAAAGCTCTCAATCTTTGCTACTCATGTTCTTCAATTTTCTTCATGAAATTGTAAGTGTTAGGTGTGAGTATTAAACACCAAGTTGTAAGGTTGTAGTGTTAGCCTGTAAAAACACTTCAAGAAAGGTTTAAGTGTGAGCCTAGTGAAACACTTGAGTGAGGTTTTGTGTTAGCCTAAAAACACATTGTTGTAAGATTGTGTGTGAGCCATCAAAACACAAGTTGAACAATTAAGGTGTGAGCTTGAAAACATCTTGAGATAGTGAAATACCCAATTGGTAGATTGGGGAGTGGACGTAGGGTCGATTATAGTCGAACCACTATAAATCGTTGTCTCCATTCTACTCATTCTTCTTCCCCACTTCTTTGTTTTTGAAATTTTTTTACACCAATTCAACCCCCCTTTTTGGTGCCAAGGGACAACATAATATAACTAATTAATCATTGCTTAATACTTAAATAAATTTATGGAAATTGGTAATTTATTCAAAAAAATTATTTGCATTTAACAATTAAACAAACCTTATAATGTCATTAATCCATTTGAAACATATTATCATTGATTAACAATTAATCAATCTGCCATGATTAATAAGATGAAAAATAGAATAACAAATCTTGTTATACTGTATTAATCATATTAACAACATATCATAAGAAATAGTAAATGTATTAATCAAATTAACACTATAAAAAATGTTTAATCATATTAAACCCTAAAACACATTAATTAAATTAATGTATTATTTTCCTTTTTTATACAGATTAATCAACACGCCTTTAAACTAATATGTCCATCACCAAACTATTAAAATGATTTCCATGCAACACATTTTTTTTCACAAATATAACACTTATACATAGAACAATGTTAAACTCAATTTAATTCAACTCACAAGTGGCTCTAACACCATTGATGGTTTTGAAGAACAAGCATAACAAACAAAAAATAAAAAATTTAAACGTTCAAAACCCCTATAAGATCTATGTGATTCGAATAACTTGATGAAAGGGATATGGAATCCTACTAGTTCATGTAAAAGGTGGCAAGATTGTTGAAAGGTAGAGAGGGAGTTTACACTAGTAACGCCTTACCTCGTGCTTAGAGTTTAGATTGTCAAATTGATACACTACCAGAAGGATGAACGTCCTTTATAGGTATCCACACATACAAACTCTTCAAAAGGAAGGGTGCGCTAGCACAAAGGTCATTTTCCACTTTCTCTTTCTAAATATTTTTTAAAGTTAACGTGAATGTTTCATCTATTTTCAGAAAACCCTAGAGTCAATATAAATTAACTATTTAGATATATACACCAACTTAGTATCTCAAGAGATATGGATAACTAGATATCCTAATTTATTTCAACCTTTAAAACAAAAAAGATATCTAAACATCAAGATAATATCTCTAATTATCTTAATACATTTCCAAAAAGTGTAGTAAATATAATTTTACCTTTGGGCCTATTAAGAATTGTTCAATTATTTCTTAATCTCTAGGTAAACTAATGTAAAATGACATTGATAACCTTTATTAATTCATTTTTGCATGGTCATGCAATCCCTTCAATTTAACTTATTAAAGGGCATAAAGATATATTTCTCATAAATATATGAGGGATAAATTCCTTTTCAATCACCGATATTCGTCTATATGATTTACTTCATGTCTAATATCAAATTGTATTACCATTTTACTAATCATAATGTTAGATCGTATTAAAACATGAAGTTCAACATATTGGATTCCATGGTGAATTTCAGGTTAGTGGGCTAAGTTAATACTAGTGCATGAAAATCACTTATAATAGTTTATCCATGTAGTGTTCTCATATTGGGTCAGTCCAATACAATGTTTCTTAAATGTGTATCTATGTGTTTCACTTATTATCTCATATCTATGAGTAGTAAAAAATAGTTATAAATCAAAACACATATTAATCTTCATTCATTATTATCATAATAATAATGACTAACTAGGAACAATTTAGAATAGAATTCTCTTCACTTAAGGTTTGAGCGCCCTAAGTTTTCACTTGAACAAGTGAAATTTTGCTTATGACTCCATCCTTTTATCAACCAATAGGGGATTTAAAGGATAAGGGTCTTACATTGGTAAAACCCCAAGTTGTGGCACGCATTTAAATCAATGAGAGATCATCAAGGCCTCGTGCAAGTTCGAAGCCCATTTTTCAAATGGTGGTCAATCGAGGACCAATGTAGGATAATACATTGGTATGATCCCTAAGAGATGTGGAGTTGCCACATGACTTTGATTAGGACAAGAATCCAGGTAAGGCAAAATCTAAACCTAAGCTAAGTCTCCTTAGAAGGCCCATTTTGTCTTCACCCCTTTAGAGATTGGGTTCGAAAATTGGGTACAAATTAAGGAAGAGGTTAGGCACCCCAAACTGCTCAGATATTGGGATCTATTCTTTAAGCATCTTTGGTTCACTATTATCACTTTAACCATGTTATTAATTAATCTAATTAACATGCCTAAACATATTACTAATGCCAGCTAATCAAACCATTAATTCTGAAAGGAAGGGGATTATGCATCATGGCAAAGGGTACAACATGCATATCCATCCATCAAATATCATGCACATCTCAAAAGGGAATAGGGCATATGACATGGCATAGGATAAACATGTATATTCATCCATCACATATCATGCATATCTTAAAGGGGAATGGGGTATATGACATGGCATAGGATAACATGCATATTCATCCATCACATATCATGCATAATTATTAAAAGTGATGGCTAAGATCATCATTCATGATCTAACTCAAGCAAAACACCTTCACCCAATAGAAATGTACAAGTTAGTAACTAATAACAAAAGTGAAAGAAAATAAAGACAAGAAAGTAAAGCCAATAATCATTAAAGTACCTAAAATATATTTCTAAGTCCTCAATCACAAACATTCCAACATCACATGAAGAATATAACAATGTTAAATAAACATAAATGCATGGATCATGAAACATGAGGGAACATAGACATGAAATGCAAACACTCAGGGGATTCTAATAGCCTAAGGCAAAACCACCACTAAAGAGGTTTTAAAGTTGATGAACCTTTCTCTCTTTATTGCTCATAAAGAGTATGGCATCCACAAGGATTACTAACCACTAAGAAGGTTATAATGCTAATCAATAAGAAAAGGGGTTGTAAGGCCAAAACATATACTCATAGAAATAGAGCTCTCAAGGTCCTTTGAATAATAAATTCCTCACTTGGTCAATGCCCTAATAGTATCAAAATAGAACCTTAATAACCACATTAAATTTAAAATAGAAGAACACAAAATATTAGCACAAAATGAGTCATGAAAACCATTTTAAACTTATCCAAAATTTCATTTATTAAATGAATAAAGATTTAGGCCTTCTCCTATTTTGCCAATATGACCTTCAAACATCACAAAAAAAAGTTTAGAAAAGAGGAAGTTTGTGTAAGAAGAAGAAAGTTTTTTTTAAGTTGTGTTATAGACTAGGAAGTGTTGTATAGCCAAATGTAAGACTGTTTAGCCCAGATGGATGATTGTACAAACTACGTAGAGTTTGTTCAATTTACCATTTTTGGGTTTGCAAAAATTAAAAAAAGGAAAGGAAGAATAGAAGGGGAAGAGGAAGAAAAGTTTCATGGATGTGCTTACCCTCAAAGGCTCACCATTTGATTTTTATTCAAATGTTTAGGAATGCTTAAGGAATGCAAAGATAGGGCCTTGTTCTACCTCAAAAATAATTGGAATAAATTAGAATTTTGATGTTTCTATTTTAAGTGATGATTATAGAGAAAATTTGGTAGAGTTTCTTGAGGGTTTTTCCAAGCCTTCTCCTCCCTTCAAATGGTGGGATTTATAGAAAAATAAGGTTGCACTAGAGCTTAGAATGGTTCTAGTAGCATCTTATTCATGCTTAATCATAAAAAAGACTGTGGAAATTATAGAATTAGGATTTGTAAGTGGATTATACAGCTAAGTGCAGAGTTGTACAGCCCTTATGCTTAGTTGTATAGCCTTGGGATTTAAGGGGGGGACCAGTTCCAAAATCTTCCTAGGTTTAGGGTTTAAGGCATGGTTTTACAGCCAAGGAGTGGGTTGTATAACCATGCTTAGTGGGTTGTATAGCCTTCTAAGCAATGCTTATCAACTCATGGGCTTAGGTTGGTCTTTTGGGGTTTGTTTCAAGGTTTCTTAAGGCATTGTCCTTCTTCCCTTTGCAAATCACCTTGCATTATAGGGAATGATCTCAATGATTTTTATCATTGGGCTTGCATCCTAAAGCCCAGAATTTGGTGCTCCCTTAAGGGTTTTATTATGAAGTCACATACTTGATGGCCTTAAACACAATTAACTATTTGTGAAATTTATCATTTAGCCATAAACATTACATAATAGAGATATTTAATAAAATGCAACCATGACATTAATAAAAATATCCATTATAAAATAGGGCACATAACTAACAAAGTTATATATTGTATTCTTAGTAATCTCTACAAAGTCTAAGTTATGAATAATATGATAAGTAGATGTCTAAGTCTAATAAAATATAAAATGATTATGATGTATGATTAATGGAAAATATGTTGAGGCAAAATATAAAATGATTATGATGTATGATTAATGGAAAATATGTTGAGGCATACTAAGATTTATGGCTCATATACGATAAATCATGAATATTTATAATAATAAAAGGACTGTTATGGTTAGAGTGACCTTAAGTGGACCCTTGATTTTAAGATTATCTAAACAGGAGAGTTTTATGTTCAATGATGTGTATATAATAAAAGTAAGAAAAGGAAAGGATAATAAGGAATTGGTTAGTGAGTCTAAACTCTCTTTGTTATGACATGATAAAAGAATTAATTAAATGGCTATGGTATAATGTAAGAAAGTTTTTATGAAATATTTGGGATCAAGCTGAGCTTAAATCCCTATCTCCTATTTGTATTATCCTAAGAATCTAAAGTGGGGCAAATAAAAGCTAATAAGGGTTTATGGCCCAACAAGTATAAATTTATTAGGATTTATGGGCCAACAAGTATAAATTTATTATTTAAGGTATTAGAGAGTTCAAAAATGGGCTTTGACCACGAGTAATTATACTTGCTACGGGTTCTAGAGGCCTTAAGTGTTTTGAGTTTTGACACATAACCTAAGAAGGAGCATTATTATATGTTTGAACTTAGATTTATTTAAACATGAATTATGTATGTATTGAGGGGCAAATCATTACTTTGTAAACACTTTGCTTTAATTCAATAAACTATTTATTTGTCATCATAAAAAAAAGAGAATGTTGAATCCTATGGCTCTAATTCTTGTTTTGATAATTACAAGAAAGAGATAAAGTTACTAACAATTGTGAAAGTGTTTTATATGATTTATATAAAAACATTAATCCCATTCAAATCCTAATTCAAAAGGAATTAACTCAAGAAATGCTTTTTAAGACTTGAAAAAGCTTAAAAGATATAGTGTATGGATTGGTTGACACTAATAATGCATGCTCAATAAATGCACAGGCAATCATAAGTTTATACTTAAAGCAAAATAGAGCAAATAAGTGACTTGGCCATTTAACTACTATTAGAAACACACCAATAATTGTGGAAGTCTTTAGTGATTGTTGAATTAAAAAAAATGATAAGTTGAAAAGTGTTATGGAAGTGCTAACTCTTTTGTGTAAATTGGTACCTCTTCAATACTCATTAAAAATATTCAATGACTATGGATTAGACTAATGATTGTGGAAAGAAATTGAATGCTTGTTAAGTGGTCAATGAACCAAGGTAGTTTAATGCTCGTTGAAGGTATAATGACCGTGGTAACTAGACAATGGCTAGTTGAAAGAGTGTGCTAGATAAGGTTATGAAGTCTATGTAAATTTGTTCAAAGTTTAATGATTATTGAAAATTTTAATGATTGTGGAAGCCAAATAATGATTATGGAGAAATGCAATGATCATTATTTGAAAAGGCAAGAAATCTAGCCTTACAACCATTAAGTAGACTATTAAAGGTATGGTGTATTCAATGACTATTGGAGAAAATTTCACGATTATTGAAATGAAGCCATAAGAGAAACTAATACCTAAAGGAAGGTCATTGTGAGAGATTTTAATGATCGTATGATTGCTTTAATAAATATATTGATAGAATTCTACCCAATTAAGTTAAAGAATTGCTAGATTTTCTTATGAAAACCTATATAAGGATATTTCTTTTGACTCTTAAAGCATGTTTTTTACTAGCTTTTGAGAAGTATTGGGAAGCTTTAAACTTGAGAGCATTAAGAGATAAAACATGAACAAAGTCAAACAAAAAGACTAAAAGCAACTTAAAGCTAAATCTCTAACTACTCAACCTTTAAGTGCATTATTTACAAAGCTTAGCATTAAGATTATTTGAGTTACATTCCTTGTAAAAGAAAGCTTGAGTGTCATTAGAGGATTGATCTTTTTTTCTTTTAGCACTATTTATATATCTTATATGTAAGTATCAACTACATAGGTTAGGTAGTCAAATACTATTATATGGTGAAACGCTTAAGATAATGCTTGTAGATCTATATTGGGATATGTTTAAGATAGTACCTTGGATCAATTTTAGTGATAGCTAAGATATTCACTTTTAAAAGGTTTGAGTAGCACCCTTAAATGACTTGCTTAGTGAAATTCTTATATAGGACTATTGAAGTAGAGAACATATATCGCAGTTTGTATCGAGGTTCAATAAATTATGTATATTCTTTTTTTTTCTCTTCGTGAAATTTTTTATCAATTTAATTTTTGTAAAATTTGACATAACCCTGTTCATTCTTTAGTGCTCATAGAGATAATAATAAGTTTTATGGAAAAATTTATAAAAAAATAATAGTCTTATGAAAATGGTTGTGTAAAGGAGAGAAAACGCTCATCAATCTTATTTCCTTGATGAAATTTTTAATTTAGCTTTTGGATTATTATTACCCTTATGGTTGTTTAATTGATGTATATCTGATATGACTATCAAATAGGTTAAGATTCGGCGGCCTTAAGATTTTCTAATGTGTAATGCTGATCAAACCTATAACATTAATCTTTGTTGTTAAATCAAAATCTTTACACTTAAGGGTGGTAATGATGGATGCAACAACAAAGACAAGGAATCCACAACAGTAGAGAGTGAAAGTAGATTTGAAGAAACTTAGAACGATAATTTAAGAATGAAATATTGGAATTATTTAAAGGGATAAATATTGATGGTGGAGTTTAAACATAAAAATAAAGAGTGCGCTGCAATTGAATGCACATGCAATTTAGTGACAAGTGAAATAGAGAAAAATTATGCCCATGTTGAATTAGCAAGAAAGAAAAGAATTAATATTAAGAGTTGCATTTGGTTGATCAGAAAATCAAAGTATTTATCCATAGTTAGTTTTAGTTGAGTAATTTTAATGAATAAATGAGCCAACACAAAAGTTGGTGAAAGTAAAATTTTCATTTTTATATTCATTTAGAGAAAAATTTAATAGAAATATAGCTAATGAATGAAAATTGCAAAATATGTTAGTGTGTGTGTGTGTGTATATAACTAGTTAGTTTATTATGGTAAAACTTAAGGTTAATCACTATAATTATTCCTATAAAAAATGCTTAAAACAAGGGAAATTCGAGGTGTGAATGAGTCAATTATATGACTTATTGACAGTTGATTATAATTCAATTGTGATCACAATTGTTAAAATTTTTACAATTTAACCTTTAACTATCATATTATATATATTATATTAAAAGTCTAATAATATTATTTTTGTCTATCAAGTATTGAATTAATGGCATCTCCAACCAAATTGTTAACTTACATTATTTATGAGTCCATTAATCAATTTTGCATGATTTTTTTCTTAATATTATTTTGATATGATATCCACTTTACTTAATTGAATATGATTAAAAGAGAAGAAATAATGTGAAAGTGAACACCTCATTAGTCATATACTTAATTGGCTGGAAATTATATAACTAAACTTTAGTATAATATTTATAATAGCCAAATAATTAAATTATATAAATTTTAAAAGTTATGATCATTCCATAATCAATATATATTATTAATTTCAATCTCAAAATTAATTTTAAATAATTACTTGTCACTTGTCAAATAATTGTATATAAAATAATCACATATCATTATTTATATTATGTAATAAAAACTACTTTATAAAAAATTGTAATTAGAGAATTTAATTAACTTACAAAGAAAAACTTTCTAGAAAATTAAAAAATTTAAATAGTAAAAATTCTAAATTAGAAGTTAAGATCATATCCTGTTTAGAATTTTTACTGTTTAAGTTTTTTTAGTTTCTTATTTAGGAAGTTTTTCTTGATATGATAATTAATTTTTTTTATTTTTTATTTTTTAATTTAGAATTTTTATATAGCATTATTTAACAGAAAATAATGATACGTGGCAATATTATATAACTGTTTGATAAATGGTAAATAATTATTCAAAATTAATTTTAAAATTAGAATTAATAATATATAGATTGATTTCTGAACAAAAAATTAGAAAATCCTAAAAGGTAAAAATTTTAAATAATTTTTTAACAAAAAACTAGAAAATTTTAAAAGTAAAATTTATTTAAACAAAATACTAAGATTTAAACTAATTTTATTAATTATTCAAAATTTTGAGTATATAAGGACTACCGACAGTATAATAGATTATCATGAATTAATTCGTTCAAGTATAATTAATTTTTTCTTAAAACTTGACTGCATGAAATTGAAGGTATGAATCAATAGACAATAATTTTATATAATTATCTCATATATATATATATATATATATATATATATATATATATATATATATATATATATATATAATTATCTATTAATTTTATTTTTGATTATGAAATATTTAATATTATTTATTTTTTTGATTATGCAAATTTACAACTAATTTTAATAAAATTTTTGTGCATATTTATGCAACTTACCAAAGTTTAAATATATGATACATGCATTTTGAAATAAACACGAATACATTAACTTATTAAGCCAATTTACTCTTTACTTTATTTTTATAATATGATATTTTTTAGATTAAAAAGAAAAAAAAAAAAAAGAAACTGAGGGCAAATATGTTGTCCCTAGGCACCAAGAAGGGGGGTTGAATTGGTGAATAAAAAATTTAAAACAGAGATGAAGAGAAGAAGAAAGAATAATGAGGACACAAAGATTTTATAGTGGTTCGGGCAAAACTAACCCTACATCCACTCTCCAATCACTCAATTGGGTATTTCACTAAATCAATGGTGTTTTCAAGCTCACACCCAACTTATTACAACTTATGTTTTAATGGCTAACACACAACCTTACAACAAAGTGTTTTCTAGGCTAATACAAAACCTCACTCAAGTATTTTAACAGGCTTATACTAAAACCTTTCTTAAAAGTGTTTTTGGAGGCTAACACAAAACCTTACAATTTTTGGTGTTTAATGCTTACACCTAACACAT
>CATIWR010014822.1:0-28943 GCA_949677035.1 Omphalea diandra | reverse complement strand
TGTCATTTTCTCTCTAAAATGGATAGCAAAAATGAAAAAATGAGAAAATTTTGCTGAAATGATCATTTTACTCTTGGATCAATATTAATTTGATAGCCTATTACCCCAGTGAAAGAATGAGGAAAAATATTAACTTGATAGTCTATTACTCGATACCAATGAATTTAATATTTATATAATTTTTTTTCTTATATTTAATATTTATATAATTTAATATTATTATATTTAATATTTATATAATTTCTTTTTTTTATTTGATGCTTTTTGTTATCTTAACTGTATTTTACTAAATAGATATTATTTATTTTGTTAAATAACGGGTAAAATATGAAATACAAAAAATAACAAGTTTCTTTCCTTTCATATATTGCGTTGCAAATAAGGAAAAATAAATTTTTTTTATTTTCTCTCATTTTGATCAAAATATGATGAGAGAAAATAAATTTTTATTTAAAATTAATTCTCTCAAATCTTATGATTTTTTTAATTATTATCTTTTTAATTTTACATCTTCCAATTGATGTTAAGTGATTTAATATTAAAATATAATATTTGATAAATATTAGCTTTTAATGTTTCATTTAAAAACTAATTTTCAATATTTACAAAATATAACTCAATCTATATATATATTTTTTAACATTTCAAATATAAAAAAATAATTTTAGAATTTTTTTGTATTAACATTATATTTATAATTATGTAAATTTTAATTTCATATAAAATCAATTAATTTATAAATAATTATTTTTTACCATTATACAATATAACTATATATCTAAATATTTTTTTAATAAAAGGTAAAATTGAAAATATATGAAATATTATTTTCATTTACTTTCATATTTAACTATCCAAATAAAAAAAATAAATTTATTTTTCTTAACCTCTTTTCTATCCAAATATAAGAAAAAAATAAAAAGAGAAAATAAAATTTATTTTTCTCTTTATTATTTTTTTTTTTATCATTTTGCCAAACATATAGGGTAAGACACTGATAAGAGAGTTGGTATGCTTTCTTTAGTCAATAATTTTTTTTATTATTAATATTATTATCATGTTACTCACTATTGAGCTCATGATAGGAGCAGACTGACATGCCAGAATGGAGGCTGCGCGGCGCGACGTCGTTGCAGCAGCATGAGAAACGACATCGTTGTTTCTTTTTTTTATATAACAATTTTGCCCCAAGAAAAGACAAGCGGAAAATACGATAGATGTGGTGGGTGAGACTTTTTGACCCAAACCACTGGATAATAAAAGAGAAAAGCACATCATGCATTTTTTTTTAAGGACTTTTATATTCATTGTAATTTTTGAAAAATAATAAAATATATCAATTTTTATTTTTACGCTTCCTCTCTTTTAACATTTTAATATTACACTATTCTATTTCTTATCCACTTCCCTTTATTTTCTTAAAAGGAAGACCTTAAACTTGGCCCCTTGAGCTCATTGACCAAGTTGAAGCCCTAATTATTTGGGCAATTGCATCTGAAAAGTGTTTGACACGTAGAAAATCTTTGATCCCATTACTGTTTGTTGTGCTTCACTTCCATAAAGATCAACAAACTAACCCCTAACAAATTTTATATATATATATATATATATATATATATATATTATAAAAATTTAATTGATCAAATCAATATTATAAATTATTATATGACTATATAATAAGAAGTAATTTTCTCTTTTTATAATTATTATCATAATAACAAATATAGAAAATTATAATTATAATTAATATTTTTAAAATTAAATCAATTAGTGATCGATCAATTGTCTGTTCTCAATTTGATCAGTTTGATAGATTCAATTTAATTAATTCAATAACATATAAAATTTTGAAAAATTATTAAAATAGCTTTAAAATATTAAAATATATTTCAATAATTAGAAATATAAAAATATGTTTTATGGACTTAAGGTAATAATAAATCATTTGAAAATATTTTATGGTGTATAAATGTTTTATTGATAATGTCTATATTCTAATTATTTTTCTTTTTGTTTTGTTTTATTAATGATTTCATAAAAAAAAAAGTAAACTAAAAATAAAATTAAAATAAATATTTTTCAACAAATTGTTTTATGTACCTAATCGAGTAATAAATCATTTAGAGATATTTTATAGTTTATAAATGTTTTATCGATAATGCCTACATTGTAATTTTTTTTTTCTTCTTTGATGATTTTGTAAACTAAAAAACTCAAAATAAAATTAAAATAAATATTTTTCTACAAAACTATTTTTTATGGTTAGTTTTTAAAAATTTTGAACAGATAAACCTAAAATAAAAGTAAATAAAATAAAAATAAAGATTTTCTATAGAAATTCTACCATGATTTTTTTAAAAATTGTATTATTCTTAAAAATTTCTTAACTAATAAATTGAGATTAAAACTAAATAAAAAATTTTCAAATATTTTACTATATAAACATTATAATCAATGATGATGTTAAAATAGAGAAAGAGACACTAAAAGAGAATATGATAATTTAATTTGATAAACTGAAATTAAACTTCAAATTAATTTGAAATAATTGTTATTCATCTTTTTATAATCTTATTTGGTCTTAAAAATTATTTTTATGCATTAATATAACATTATGAATAAATAAAAATAAAGTATATCAATAATAAATATTTTCTTGCACTTTTGTGACAAATTTTCTAAGTTAATCTAAATTTTGAAATATTACAATAAAATTTAAATTTTTTTTAAGCATCAGTGAAAAGATTTTAGAGGCAAATTACCCATTAAAACATGAGATTCATCATATGCCCAACAACTCCAATAATAATCAAGAAAACAGCCATGGAACCAACTTACCAAACTACCAACCAAGCACATGGAGAAAATCTAACAAATTGAGGGTAAGATAGTGATCAGAACCTGTTGGGAATTCATGATAACATTACACCAATGGTTTAGTCAGTGGATCGACAGACTAATGAATTTCTATCATGACCTTGCTATTTTTATCCTTAAAAAGAGATGGAAACAAACAACAATCGATAATCCTAACTAAAAAAAAAAAAAACCCATTCAAAATTAGTAAATAAAGAAAATGTATCAGCTCAAAATTTCTTAGAGGGTTGTGCTGCCATCAAGGACGGAGAAGCAGTAATTTAGTTATAGATGACATAGAAGAAGAAAGGTGAATTAGGTTGAGAAGCATCTAAAGCATAAATTTGAAAATTTTGACTTGCAAATTTGTGTTTTTAAGAAACTAAAGCCTTCAATATATATTTGTCTTTGTTTTTACCTAAATAGATATTCTTGTCCATTATCCAATATATATTTGTCTTTATTTCTTCCTAAATAGATATTCTTGTCCAGTCTCCATAATTAAAGCTGGTCTAATTCAAAATCATTTGAATATAAATGATCCAAATTTTTTTAACCAAAGTCAAGTCGATTTTAATTCAATTTTATTCAATATTTAACCCGACCTAAACCACGTAAAATTGATTAATGTGAATTAAAAATGTTTCTTTTTAAAAATTTAAAATAATATATTTTATTTAAAAAATAAAATTATAAATAATTTAATTTGACTCAAAATTTAATAATGATTTTAAAATAATATGAATTTCTATATGCATTTTAATCTAATAACTCCATTTGACCTACTTATAATTTAAAATAATTTAATCCAAACTCATTTAAAATTACTTCACTCAAAAATGATAATCTAATCCAATTTGATATATTTGTTATCTTTAACAATAACATTTGCAACTCGTCTTTTATGTTAAAACATTAAAGAGTATGGAAATGTGTCTTTAATAGCTCTACCATTTTACAAACATTAACAAATATAATGTTGATCACGTTGGAAGTAAAGGAAATATAATGAGTATGGAAAGCAATATTGATGGCATGAAAATAATATCATTGAAATCCAAATAGAAGCATATTCAAATTTCTATTAAAAATGATAATATGATAATAATTGTATTTGTTAGATTTGATTAAGAAATCCATAAATCATGCCCTAGATGAATCATGCACAAGATGAAAATATGCACAAGTCAAATTTCAATCACATTAATTAAATAACGAATTGAAATTAATTTTCATGACCTAAATTACTTATCTTTTATACAATCCACACAGAAGAATTTGAGACAGAGACTTTTGATTTTTATGTTGGGAGAATACTTTCATTGAATAGTGAACGTCAAGAGGGAGAATAATAATACAAATAATAATATTATATTATCTCTTTTATTTAAAGAGTTATATTCATGTATTGAAAACAACTTTATTCCCTTTAAATAACTATTTAATTCTCTCTTTCCATTATCCTTTAAAATTATTATTAATTAATAATAATAATTAGTGAATACGGGTTGGGTCACACCATAGGTGCCTAACCCATAAATCTAACATCTCTTACTCATACATGATGTGACCAATACTCTTCTCTATTTATAAGGTTCATACTTGTTAAATAAGTCGTGCAAACATACAAACTTTGAGAGCTTTTTTACTATATATCTGTTAGGATTATATAGCATCTCGATTGAGAAAATCTTGGAGCATGTTTAGTATGTTGTATCCTAAATCATTTTATCACACTCTTATTATGAGATCTCATTTCATATTGAATTTGTATGCATTTATTATTATGTTATATCACTAAGATAAAACATGACTGGTCTAATAATAAAAGCATGTCAATGTGATCATATAAAATCATCTTCCTTTTCTCAAACTTCACAATTCTTATTTAACTTGTTTTTCTAAAGATGCCCCATTAAATTGAATCATATCATGATCATCTTGCAGCACTCTAACATAGCAAATGTTAAATACTAATTGTGAGAATATACTAGAGTCATAAGGATACTAATACAAGATTACTTATAAACTCAAGGATTTCACACTAAATAAAGTTATTCAATTATTAACTTTATTTTTTCGATTGGTCGAATTATGCATATATTGTATGAATCACATTATCTCCTTTCCCATGAAGCTTATGTCTTACAAATTATAAATACCATACAAGTTGTAATTAGACATACATAATGTCTAATTATGAGCTCTCCCAACATGCTCCTCATAATATATTCATCAAAGCTCAAATTTGGCATTTTACAAATAAAGTGGTGTTTCAAAACAACCACTTTAAATTGACACAACTTATCAACAAATTCCTTTATTTCACGTATAAAGATGATATTTTGAATTTAAGTATCTTACTCTTTATTATCACCTAGATAATACAACTTAAATTTGTTTGATCTTTATTTACACTTAGTAAACAAAAGTGATTGCCTTTATGAGAAGACTAATCCAATATTTATGCAACATACTTCTCATATTCAATATGTACTTATGCGTATTATATAACATATATACATAAATCTAGAAGCTTTGAGAAAAGGAATTCATTAATGTCTTAAAGAAATTATACATATGAACATCTTTGGAAATTTTATTTTACAAGTACATTTAACACCTACTTAAGCCTAATGACTTGACATGCATAAAGTATGCATCTTTAGGAATGAGCATTATAAAAAGATTTGTAACCATTTGTTGAGTGGAAATATATTTCATGTTCACTTTTTTGTGTGCTACCATGTCCTTCACAAAGTTTTATTTGATATCTATGTGTTTGATTTTTGCATGGACCTTTGGGTCTTTTGTATATGCTTTAGCAACTTGATCATCATAATTAATGAGAAATGGCTCTATAACATTTCCATTTTTGTCAAATGTTCCAAAAACCTCCTTAGTTAAACTACCTCTTGTACAATAGCTGAAGATGCCACAAATTCAACTTTCATTGTTGACAGAGTTATACATAATTGCTTTGTACTACTCTAAGATATGACACCATTATTAAGTTAGAAAGCAAATCTAGAGGTAGATTTTTTGTCATCTAAATCTCCTCCCCAATCAGTATCAGTATAGCCTTTTAAATATATATCTTTTCCTTGATAACATAATGAATAATTAGGTATGCCTTTGAGGTACCTTAAGATCCTCTTCATTGCTTTCCAATGTGTTTGACCAGGGTTGGATTGATATCTACTTGTCAGACCAACAACATAACAGATATCGGGTCTAGTACACATCATAACATATATAAAACTTCCAACCAGACTTAAGTATGAAACGTTACTCAATTGCTCTTTTTCCTCTGATGTTTCAAAACACATCCTTCAACTAAAGACTTCACATTTTTTAATAGGAGTATCTATAGGTTTGCAATCTTGCATATTAAATCACTTAAGTATTTTCTTGATGTATAACTCTTATGAAAGAGATAGTAAATTCTTTGAATAATCTATTGAAATCTTAAATCCAAGGATATATGTTGCTTCACCTATATCTTTGATTTCAAAATTAGATGGCAACCATCTTTATCTCTTTAACATATTCCACATTATTTTCAGATATCAGAATTTCATCCACATATAATGACATAATCATAAACTTCTCCTTTAATCCTTTTAGATATACACAATGGTTTTCCTCAATCATTTCAAAATCATAAGAAATTATTGCATTATGAAATCGAATGTACCACTGACTTAAAGATTGCTTAAGGCCATAAATTGTCTTTTTAAATATGCAAATTTTATGTTCTTGACCTTTTACTATGAAACCTATTGGTTGTTTTATGTAGATCTCTTCATCTAGTTTGCCATTGAAAAAAATAGTTTTAACATCCATTTAATGTAATTCGAAGTCCATAAATGTGGAAAGTTAGGTCATATCAAAATTGATTGCCCTAAGGTCAAAGTTTAGAAGATAAAAAAGAAGAAGAAGAAGAAGAAGAAGAAGAAGAAGAAGACATATAAAAGCCACTTGAGATGACTCAAGCCTCTCTGAGTTAAGTCAATCTAAAGAAGAGCAAAAAAGATCAATGAAGGAGAAAGGTGTTATATGCTTAATGGCATTTGAGGAAAGCTTATTTGAGGTATAACTAAATCCTTTAGATAGTCATTTTAAAGGATGATGAATTAGAGCTTCAAAACATATTTACTTTTAGAAATATTGTTAAAACTCTAAAATCCATTAATAATGATCTTGATAAAAGTTTTGAAAGAAAATAAGATTTTAAAAACATAATTGGTAGAATTAAAAAAGAATTTAGATGCTTTGAAAATGGTGGATTTTGATGCTTTAAAGATGGAATTAAAAAATAATTTTGATGCTTTGAAAATGACAAATGTGGCTTTAGTCAATGGCAAAAAATTTTATGAAATTCTTTCTTCTTAAAATGAGAGTCTTAAAAATGAGGTTTTAAGTTTGAAAGATTCTCTTGCTTGTTTTACTAAAGAAAAAGAAAAAAAATGGTATTAATTTTGGACTCCTAAGAGACTTCAAATGATAAACATGGATTAGGCTTTGATTAATCTAAAACCTCCACTTTAAAAAAATCAAATTTATGAAAGTTTCCTCTAAAGTTAGAACTCTTTCACCCTCATCATCTAGGACATATGTGCATAACACAAAATGTCCATTCTCACATGCACAAAGGCCTAAGGCTAAACTTGCCTTCATTTACAAGCCTCCAAAACCAAGGCCAAATAGGAGTGAACATGTCCCTCCTACTTCTAATTCCCAATTTGTTAGGAAGCCATCTTATGACTCCCCATCAATGGACTTAGAAGAGCATTCATATGATAATGCTTTTACTATGAAAAGTTTAACTACAAGGCATATCTTTTCTATGCAAGGCTGAATGATGAAAATCTTATTTCTATAGCCATGGATCTTAAAAAAAATTGGTACTAAAGAAAGTTTAATATACATATTAGGAACTCCTTCACCTAGTTTTGAAGAAGGGATGAAAGCTTTAAACGATAATTGGAATCAAGCCATATCTAAAGTTCAGTATATCCCTCACCCCCTCTCTATTTTAATTTAGATTTATATGCATAATCTCAAGAGGAGTTGTTATGCACTTTTATTTAGATAAAATTCTTAGCATATGCAATTTTGAATTGACTCCTTTACTTCTTTCTCATATTGAATTATGTATTGTATTTTTGAATTTTTTTTATGTCCTTAATGACTCCAAGATTTAGGGAAGATTTGTTTAAGGAGGAAAATACTTTTGAACTTATTTAAAAATACAATGAGATAAGGTGATATTTTTGTAGTTTAGGTCTGAATTTTTGGAAATTTTTTATAGTTTAAAATTTGTTTATAACAATTAGTATCTTTGAATATTTTTAGTCTTAGAAATTTTTGTGTCTAGTATTTTTGTTTAATAATTGGTACTTTTTTGTAGTTTAAGATTATCTTAACAATTAGTATCTTTGAATACTTGAGTTTTTAAATCAATAATTAGTATCTTTTTTACTGTGTGTAGTTTTAGACTTGCAGATTAATAATTAGTATTTTATACAATGCCTAAGGATTTCTTTTGAAATTAATTGGTATCCTTTGGATATTTGTAATTTAGGTTCTATGGATATACATGTCCTTTAAAAAATCAAAAAAAATGAAAACTTGTATATAAGAGAGATATTTTTATTTATTTATTTTTCATCTCCTTTTTGTCATGATGATAAAACAAGGGCAATAATTTTTTAGATGTTGATACAATGTCTTTTTTTTATTTTATCAAACATCTTGGTTTGGTCATTATTCAAAAAGGGAGAAATTATTAATCTCAAAGTTACTCCTTTGTATAGATATTTTGATCCAAAAATCAAGAGAAGTTCTAACCTTATAATTGAGTGTCTGTGCTTGTAACTTTTGTTAAAAGGTTAACACCAAAAGAAAAGGATAAAGACATACCTCCAAGATAATGATTTGGAAGACATATGCCAAAGCCATAAGGGAAAGATGCTTGAAGAATTGCTTACCTAAGCATGGGGACATTTGTTTGACTCTTTATTTGCTTTTAAAGATGGAGGCAAAACATCTCAAAGCTGTAGGACTTAAGTACGCTGAAGAAATTTGATGTAAGATAGAAATGAGAAGAGAAAGATTAAAATTTCAACGACCATGGAGGAAAACCAACGAATGTGAAAGGAAAACAATGAGTATTGAAGTTGAACAATGAGCATGGATAAAGTCTTACTCATTTTTCTTTGTCATAAGAGAAGGTGACTCAAATGACCATGGAGAAGCTCGCAATAGACATTAAAGAAATTCAACAAAGATTTTAAAAAATCCTTTTAGAAACACCTTAACTAATTTGTATAAGCTAATGACAGTGGATGGATATGTCAACAACCATGAAGAAAAATCAATGATCATAAAAAAAGTTTAACAAGACATTTTTTTTATGATATTCATAGGTGCTGCGAAAGCTCAATATGCTTTGAAATGAATTTTAAAAATTCAACGACTGTGAAAAAAATTCAACAGACATTAAAAAGTATAACAGTTAGTTTTTCTAAAGACTGCCAAACTGCCCTATCTATCTCTATTGGCTATTTTTTTAGATTTCATATAAAAGAACCCTTATTCAAGGATTGAAAAGATGAAGAACATCTCGAAAAAGTTTACCTTCTATTGTGCAAACTTTCTTAGTGTTACTTTTGATATTTAAGATAAAGAAAACCTTATGAGTTTATAACAATGTAAAGTTAGTGAGAGTGGGTTTTCCTTGTGTTAAATCGTATTTACTACCTATTTAGAAGGTTAGACACTTGTTTAGAATCTCTTTTTTACTAAGTGGTTAAAAGTTTGATATGTGCCTTGAAAAATACCAAGAGGTGACTTGTCTCACTTGTTCCTTTTGTAAAAGAGAAAATTGTAAAGATTCTTCCTTAGTTTACAAGAGAAAAGTTTATTGTTGAGTCTAGAAAGAGAAAAGTAAAAAGGTCTCAGTGATTTCTTAGGGAGTGAACGTAGGTACATTATCAAAACACTATAAATTTGTGTATCTGATTTTTTTTCCTCCTTTTCATCTTATAACCCATTCTCTTGAGTTGCCTTCCTCACTTAAGTTTAAAAAAAAAAAAAATCCAATATGAAAAGTAGGGTTGAACATGATTCTCAGCGTTCCTCGGACTCAAATTGAAATAAATACTGAACCAAAAACATAGAATAAGGATGGAGACCGGACCAAAACCGAACTGATATTAATTTAAAATTGATCCTGGTCTTGGTTCTCCTTCAAGAACTGATGTATTCAAAATAAATAATTTTATATTATAATATATTACATAAATATTTAAAAGGATAGTTTATATGATTAAAATGAATTAAAATAATTATAATTATAATTTTTTTAAAAAAAATTAGGACAAAATTAGAACCGAACCAAAAGATAACCAAATAGTATCAAAAAATCGGATAGAAATCGAATTGATTTTCGGTTTAGTCTGGTTCCAGTCCTTTATTTTATTTGGTCTAGTCTAGATTTTTCAATTTTTGAAGGACCAGTCATTCAGTCCGGTTTTGGGTTTTTCAAAACCCCAGACTAGGACCAATCACCTCTCATGAAAAAGTGCTAACCATTAAATTTTGCATAAATTTTTGATTAAAAGAAAAAGTTTAAAGTTTTTTTTTCTTTGAAAATACTTATTTTTAGAAAAGTAATTTGTAAAAATAGTTTAAGAAATCAAAATTTTAATATTTATTTCTCATGGTTTTCTTAAGAAATATATTAATATTATTATTTTATTTGCACCGCATGCCGACTTTCAAGGTGAGTATGCTTTAAATTACACTAATAATATCTTATTAAATAAGTTTATTTAAGAACATAACTTCAAAGATAACTTAGAAAATGTGATTCTACTTTCTTGAGAAAGTTGAAATTATTGACCTCCCATTTGCTAATTAAATTATCGTTGTTGAATTTTTTTAATTATTGAGTAGGAGATCGCTAATTAAGTTACTTCCTATATATTAAAAGTGATAAAAATAAATATTAAGTTTTTAATTTTACACTTTCTTATAGTTGAACATAATAAAAATTTATACTTTTTAAAAAATATATTTCTTTTTTTTAATGACATAAAATTATATGTCCTTAGTTAATTTCATGTGAAATAAAATGAGACAAATATTTATTCTCACAAATCAATTTTCTTATAGTTGAACATAATAAAAATTTATACTTTTTAAAAAATATATTTCTTTTTTTTAATGACATAAAATTATATGTCCTTAGTTAATTTCATGTGAAATAAAATGAGCAAATATTTATTCTCACATATCAATTTAAAATTTTTAAATGATGGGAGTAATAATTGAGAATAAATGAGATAAATTAATCATAAACTTGAATTGCAATTAAACTAATTTATGCAAACTATTGAGCATTGCTAGGGAACTTGGTTAACAATTTAGCATTGTTGTTTCTAGACAGAAAGCGATTGGTGGCTGTAGTTTAGTGGTAAGAATTCCACGTTGTGGCCGTGGAGAACTGGGCTCGAATCCCAGCAGCCACACAATTGCAGGTTCTAATTTTTTTTTCATTACAACTGCGCAAGCTAAACGACATCGTTGCAACGCTCGATATACACACGTAGTAGCTTAACTGAGTTTTCTCGAACTCAGCTTTGCGTCGCCTCGTCAAAGATCATAGAAATTTCGCATATCTTCTTACATATTGTGCTGCTCTTCACTGTGAGTTCTCTTTTGCCCCTCAAAGTTTTAAGAACGAAGTGAATTAGGGTTTCTAGTTTTTTTATTTCATTTGCTGTTTATGGTTGTGTCGGATCGGTGTTTTGAACTCTAAATTATAATTACTTTCAGCTGTTGCAATTTCTGGATGATTATGTTCTTTAATTCTTTAATCACCAGGCTGCGTATGAGTTCTATGTATATTTCTAAATCAGTTCTTAGGAAGAACTTATTTAGGATTTTCATTGATTGGTGTTCTAGAGATTTGATAACCTAATTATATTTATCAAGAAAATGTTGCTAGAGTGATTGCAATTCAATTGAAGTTATGGAGAAGTCTATTTTTGAGTGTTATATGGGATTTTTTTTTAAGGACCCAATTAATTGCATTGCTTCTTTGGGCTTGTAATTTACCTGCCTTTGAAATTTTTATGTTTATGTATTCCTGTTTGTTGTCGAGTTCGTTAGTGTACATGTATGAATTTATAGATCAGTTACATTATGTCTACTTGTCTTCTATTGAAGAAATGTGGTTTTGAGTCTATGTTTGACTGATATGTGTGAACAGTATTTGGGACCAATCATTCATTTTATTGATATAGGTATGATACTGATAGGTATTTGCTGTTTCTGCATTTGATGTTGCAGATGTTTGATGATCAGGACCTGGGCTTCTTTGCCAACTTTCTTGGAATCTTTATTTTTGTACTGATAATAGCATATCATTATGTGATGGCTGATCCTAAATACGAAGGAAACTAAGGTTTCTTGGATTTTTTGTTATGTTTATGGTAGACATGTCATTTGTTAATCATGTTGACTGAAATGTTTCATCCATGGTGATAACTTGATTATGTTAAAACAGCTAGTTGCACCTATGAATGTAACTTGGTTTTTGCTATTTTCATAAATTTCGTTTTGTTCACTTCTTTTTAAGTGCTTTGTACTGCAAGCTTTGGAAGTGAACTACTCTAGGAAATTGTGTTAAACATAACAATATTAGACAAAGTGCTGGTCTGCTTGTACGTTGGTCATCAATGTTTTGGTGTTGTTGGGGCTGCCACTGTGGTCTGGGTGTAAACACTTCCAAACATATTTGTTGGAAACGCTAGATAATTGACAGAGGACAGCTTACAGATATGAATATTGAGGCTGGGTTTTGAGTTATTTGAGGCCTGAGTAGAAAACTAGGTATACAACCAAAACTTTAACTGAGAGTAAGAAGCAAAATAGCACAAGGACACAATGAGTTTTATGAGCTGTCTACAGAGAAATGAGGCTCCATGACGATGACATCAATAGTAACTTACAATAAACAATTTAGGACCTAAACTTGTCTAGGCATCACACCCGAGGTCCCACACAGGTTTCATACCTGGGGTTGAATTGCACCAACGTACTGAAAGAAAGAAGCAATACCTTCTCGAAATTTTATTGACTGAAACTGAATATTGAGCATTAAAAGCATATATATATATATATATATATATATATATTTAATCCTTAATTTAGTTAATCCTTAATCCTAAATCTTAAAGATGAGTGTATATATATATATATATATATATATATACACTCTCGTTAATCCTAAATCTTTAAGATGGAGCGCTTTAAGATTTGTCCTTGTTCTCTAACTATTTGGACTCCCAAAGTAGGAATAGCAGTGGGGTAGGATGGGATTGGGAATTGCCCTTTAATTTCTCCGATAAACCCTTTATTCATGGACAATTATGAAGCTTAAGTCTTTGAATTTGAAATTTCTTGAATTCCTTGTCTGCATCAATGATGTTCCATTAAATTATTTAAAATAAGGATGCATGAGATGTATAGGACTGGATGTGTTCTTAACTTTGCAGCCCTTATTGTCCAGCCTCTGAATTTTGTTATTGATGATGGTGTGGGCAATTCTGTTTCCACTTGTCTCAGAAACTTCAAATTGCCATAATTTTTTGTTTTCCTCTTTTTTTTCTATGGTTGCATGATTTTGATTTTACAAACCCACACTTGTCAAACTAAATGTTAGTAGAGATTTGTTATTCTTTATGCTGAGCCTTGATTTTGCTGGAAATTTCATACATATTAATGTGTCTTGTGGGGTTCTCCCATGCAATTAGTTCTTTTAGTTTTTTGTCAAGCTTTATTGTCTCTGTCATTAGATTACTGATCCAGAACCCCAATCCACTTAAGCAAATTATTATCCTACTCTTGAGCTTAGAGGCTTTAATCTTGTTAGCCACTTCCTCTGAATTTTTGAAAAAAGAACTTGCAATCTCTGAAATTACCAACTTCTCTGGACCCAGATCCTAGATATATGTGTTGCTGGACATATCTCCATGTGGTGATTGTCTGGACTTGATATCGCTTGTAGCGCTGTTCTTTTGCCACTTGTTTTCAAGTGCCGCAAGGGACTTCATTAAAATCACCTCCTCAAGGCATTTCAATGTAGGGCAAATCTTTTCTTGAAAGCTATCTAGGTCTTTGTTAATGTGGTTTCTAGCTCTCTTCAATCTAGTCATAACTTCTCTGAATTTTGTGAGAGAATGTCAAAATCATAGGCTGTTAACAGTAAGTGGGTCCTGCATCTTTCTGAAAGATTTCCACAATTTTTTGTAGTAAGCATCGTGAAAAGGCAAGATCCAAAAGTTGTTCAGCAATGAATTGCTCTATAATGTCTTCTGGTTCCTTTGGAGGCAAGAGGAACTAATGAGGATTTGTGCTTTTGGCTGGCAAAAAAGAACAATATCCTCGAGGCAATCTTGGAGAGTGCTTAAACTGCATGAAAGTTTGAGTTTTTGTCAGAGTTGCCAGCCGGCGTGACTGTAGTAACATCTCTGCCATGATCAAACAGATTAATCCAATGCAAGCCTCAGTGATTGTTGCAATTGCAAATTCACTTGGAAAGCCATGTTTCCTACCCAAAATTTATATTGCTCCCACAAGAGTGGAAACGCCACCGGCTTGGTCATACAATCTCCTATGCCTTTAGAAAACCTTACAAAGATGATCTAGGGGATGAGAAGTAAAAACTTGAGGTTCATAATTCTTTTGAAGATGAAGGAACAAGGGATTCCCTATACTGATCCTATCATTGTTGCTTGTGCACGAGCATTTGCAACTGTGAATGTATGTTGTCTTCCCGTTATACCTGACCAATCTCCGATCTTTTTGTTGTATATGAGACTGAATAGCATAACAAGGCCCAAAGCAAGTGAAGATTGCGAAAATCCATCTTTCCTTAATCTCATCATCATTGCAATCCAAAATCTGAGGCTACTTGATCATCAGTATCAGTAACTTGTTTACTTTCTATCTTTTGTGAGTTCTTCGTAATGCACTTTAGATTTTAACTGACAGGCGAGTCCGCCTTTGGACATATAGTGGAAGAAGAAAGCTGGAAGTTCCTCATTAGTCGTGGCACTGGTTCTGGGAGTTCAGAGGGGTTCATCTGAAGATTGTCCCCTTCTCTGGAGCTGTTTTCGCATCAGAAGATGCAAAAACACTCAACTTGCTCTAGCTTAGGTCCACTTTACCTTTAAGGCTCAGTAACATTTCTCTTAGCCTTTCAACTTCATTGATCCAGCTAATAGGAAAGCGGAAGCAAGAAGAGCAATTTCCATCCTGTTACCTATTATTTTACAGTTCATTTGGTTCGCAAGACTGCATGGCTAAATCATAGGATTAATTACTAATCTTATGTTTGATTCAAAAAAATGAGTTTGACTTACTAATTCCAAAAACTTACTTAATCCATGAAGATAGTTTTAATTAAAATCTACTTCCTCCATGTCTGCTAATCCCATTCTAATGGGATTACTAATCCTAACATTTATAAATTTCTAATACCTTAAATAGCCTTAGTGGATTCGTTTGTTGATTTGATTAGTTTAACTATAGGATTATTTGGTTGTAAAATTATTATTTCAGAACTAAATTAAAATAAAAGATTTTAAATTCTTTATGTGCATTTCAAAAGAGAAAATGATTCATTTCTCATTTTTTTTTTTTTGAAATTTTCATTTTTATAGAAATCAAGTTAAACATGCATATAATGTATTTAATTTATAATAAATTATTGCATTAAATATTAAAATAAAAAATAATATAATAATTAAATATAATTTTATTAAATATCTAATTGAGAAAGAAAAAAATCATGTGATAATATCTAACATCAAAAAGTGAAAATTACAAAAAACAAGAAAAAAAAAACTTACAAGAAAAATGGTAATTCAAACCCAAAATCAAAATCAATGCAAAGAATGAGAATACGTGTTGAGAATAATAAGAGGAAAAATAAAAACTTAACAGTTTTAAACTTTAAGGCAAAATTATTTAAGTAATTTATTTTGTTTCTTTAATTTATCTCATTACTTAAAATATCATACTAAATATAGGATTAAAAATCTAGATTACTTAATATTACCATTAAAATATTTTTACCAAATAAAGATTAGTTTAACTAATTTTATGGCTTAATTAAATTTTCATTAGCATTAATCACATGGCTTAAGCAATCTGTGAACCAAACGGCCGTTAGAGTCTTAAAATGCTTCTTCTAGGTTCATGCGGTTGGGCTTCAAGAGTCTCATAAGTGGCTTCTCCCAGACCATACCTCTCTGCGAGTGGAGTTAAAAATTAGTAAACCAAGCAAATGTCAAAGTGCAGAAATGACTCACTTGAGCATTTTTTATACTTCGAAGGTGTTTGATCCCTGTTTTGGATAAGACCTTTGCTCTTGAAATAAAGTCACTAGCAGCGTGCTTGTCTTGGGAAGTGAAGGCATCCATAAAGAGATTCAATCTGTCTGAAGTATTCTCAATGTATAATTTGCATGTTTTTGTCACCTGAAAATATATTCAGATGTTAAAAGAATGACTGGTCTTTGCGTAGGGAAAACAATCTAATTTTGTAAGTTAAAATTGGCCCAATTGCAATACAGCTGAATAGATTTTGAGAAGCAATATTCCTTTCTTCTTTTTTTGTTGGATGGAAAATATGAAATCAATTCATAGAAAATCATTAACACTGTGCTTGATATAAATGAATTTTATCATTTTTATAGAATTTATTTAAAATTTATATTGTGTATTTAGTATAAATAAAAATTTATTGGAAATTCTATTTCATTAAATTTTTGGAATTTGTTATAATTAAATCAAATATTATTAAATTTGATAGAATTTACAAATATAAAATTATATAATTTTTTTATTATGACAATAATATTCTTAGTTAAAATATATTTTTAAAATTTTACTTTCTCTTTTCTCTTTTATTTTTTATTCTCTCTTCTCTTTCTTGCTTTGCTCTCTACAATAAAAACATTTTACTTCATTCTACGTTTAAATCAAACATAAAATTCATTTTAGTTAAATTTAATTCTATTTTTATTTTATTACATATCAAATATAAAAATTCATTTGAAAGTAAATTCTATAAGAAATTTGTTTGTCAATAAAATAAATTGTAAGTCACAATTGAATCAAATACTAAGTAATTTTGGTAGGAATAATATTGTCCAATAGTATTCAAAGTAGTGATCCAATATTTGGTGCGATTTGTCATTCAGTTGGAAGTGAGTAAACTTCAAAAAAATTAATTTTTTATGGGTATTTTTTTCGCATAAAAATATATTACTATTATATTGATTTATTCATTAATTTATAGAGAAATGTGTTTTGTAGCACAATAATATTTTTAGTTTATTAACATGAATATTTATTTATTGTAATTATTTTAAGACATTTTAAGCAATATCTTTTAAGTTGCAGTTATATTTCTGATCACTTATTTAGTGAAGTGCTTTTTTTTTTTAAAAAAAAAATTAGGATAGATTGAGTGATCAAAAGCAAATATAAATTCTTTTAAATTTACACTTTTTTTATGAGAACACATTGAAAAATTATATTTTTAAGAAATTACAATTTCATAACTAATTTTTCCTAAAACCGGGCTCTAGCAAATGAAAGAGTTTAGCTGCCAGATTATTAATATCAAAGAATAACCCTTCCCTATATCAAGTCCTAAAAACTTTAAGTCTAAAGAACAAAATAAATAGTGAACAAGCAGTTTTTAGTCATAACACTAATCAAATGAACAGTGAATCTCCTTAAGTTGTTTATTTTTTCTTCCATACAAAATAATAGGAGTTGGAATTTACTGGGTAAGCAGAGGAATAGGAGGTGGCTTTGAGAGCAGCAGTGGCAACAATGAGACATGCATAGACTAGTTAAGAGAATAATTATTCTCTTGTTTAGAGTAAAAATATGATGAGAAAAAATAGATTGAGGAAAATACAGAGAATAAGAGAGCGCGATATCTGCTAAGATAAAATAAAAAAAAAGCTAGATTGAAAGAAAGACGGAGTAGAGAGAAAAATTATAAACAAAAAATATATAAGGTAAGTACTTTTTCAATGAACTTTTAGCTCTCCTCTATAGTCTTAATCAGTCAAGCACAAATTATATGTTGTAAAACAAATTATCTCATAAGAACTTAGGCCTATCCAAACTCAATCATAAAATTATGAACCAAATTTTATCTTCAAAATTAGAAACTTAGGTGGGCGAAAAAAAAATAAAAGATTAGCTCAGTATATCTAGAGTTATCGTTGCTTCAATAAAAGAAAGATCTAAAAAATGACATGAGACGTTATTAAATCATAAAAATATCAAATTTAATCTATTTATGTCGCAAGGTTATTTCAGCTTTGTTGCTTGAAATCAATTTCTTTATGTGTTTTTTCTTCCTCTAGACATATAGGACAAGAAAAGAAATTGTGTCAAGACTTCTAGTGCTTATGTGAGAGAGAGAGAGAGATGGCTTTGTAAAAGAAAAATTAGCAAAAAAAAGGAAATAACAAAGCTAAAAAAAAAAAAAAAGAAATTGAAAAGAAAACTTACAAACAGTAGACATGCATGTGAGAGTGAGTTCACTGAGGGGGAAAAAAAGTTATTCGAAGATTAAAAAGGTATTTGGTGTAACTAATAAATATTTATGAAAGAGATTTTTCACTCAACAATTAAGAAATACTTAAGAGATTTTTCACCCAACGATTAAGAAATACTTATTTTGCAAGCAATACAAAACAATAATTAATAGTAAATACAACTCCAATTAACTATAGTTTTTATTAGCTCTATTTGGAGTTTTTTTTTCAAATCTTTGCAGTAATAACTAAAAAAAAATAAAATTATCCTTGAACTTTGCATTAATAATTAAAGAAAAGTTAAAATTATTTTTATTTTATATTATCCTTAAACTTTTATTGTTCATCTATTATATTTTAATTATTTATTTAAAAAATTATTTTTAATTGTTACATATAAGTTTTATAAAAAAATTATTAATAAATATTTTAATTGCTAAAAATATATTAATATATATATAATAATTAACCTTGAAAAATTATTATTAAGATTTCATAAATACAAAATAATAATAATAGTATTATAAGTTTGAAATAATGCTTTATAAATATATATTAAAAATATATTATTTATTATATATTATTTTTATTTATTTAATTCAATATATAAAATATTAAAATTATATTCTTATTAGTTATTTTATGAATTATTAACAACAACAAAATAAAATTTATTAAACACTTAATATCAAATTGTTACCAGTTACCAGCTACATCTATCAGCTATTTCAAACAAATCTTGAAAGAGAGAGAGAAAAAGAGAGATATTAAGGTTTGCAACTACGTAACATGGAGAAATTTAGATGAAAGGAAGATTTTCTTTTTTATGTTGGATTAGGAAAATAGACTTTCAGATTTAAGGGTTTAAACGAGAATATTTATAAGAAAAAATAAAAGGGAAGTTACATTTAAGTATATAAATATGTATTTAAAATTGAATAATAATTATTTTATATATGCCGAATTTTTCTATTAATAAGAGTGTTTGTAATATCAAAATTAGGAATTACTATAAAGATATGAGGATACTTGTAAAAATTTATTACATTTATTGTTTATTGAATTGTTAAAATTTGAAATTGATTTAATTAAATTGTTGATTGAAAGTTATGATAATGATTTATGTTTATTTTTGCTGCATTTTATTTTATTAAAATTTGAAATTTATTTCTTGTATATTTAAAGTTATGATAGTAATAGATTAGAGATTTTTTAAAACATTAAGAAGTAATATAATTCGCTTTTTATAGTTTGAACTAAATGATTCCTTTGCTTTAGTAGTAGCAGTAAATTCTATAATAGTTCTAATGCAATATTTTCATTAACTTATTTTAATATTGTATTATTTTAATTATTTTATAATTTATAATATATAAATTATGAAAATTACTTATTTTATTTGATGTGTAATATAAGTAATCTTTGAATATATTTTATTTCTAATTTATGAATAGATGTCAAATCAAATGTTTCAACAAATTTTTGTTGTTGTTCTATTTGAAATTAATTCAATTATTTATTAACATATATGAATTAAAATTGTTGGAATTATGTCATTTCCATTTTTTTTTTTAACGTTACATATGAGTTATATTATTTAAAATTTGTCTAATGATTATTCTACAAGTTATGAATTTATCATTAAGGTTAGGCATATATATATATATATATATATATTAATGTATTCCTTAAATTTTTTTTATTATTATGTTTTGCGATATTTTTTGATTTCTTTAATATATGAGTTGTCAAATTTTATAGGTTTTACTTGTTATATAATATAAAATATACAGTAGTTGTTTCCCTTTCTTTCAAAATAATTTTGAACGAAGTGATAATAGAGTTGAATTTTTTCGCTATATAATTGCTAGTTGTTTTATATATGATAAGTATAATAACAAATAATAATATTAACCTATACACTATATATTTGCTAGTTGTTTTAAGCTCATATAACTCAAAATCGTATTATAAATTTCATTATTCTTAATTATTTATCTAATAATATAAAATTCATCGTTTTCTAATCTAACAATTAAGTCCTCTTCTCCTCATTGCTTTTCTACCACTCTTCATATTTGAAATAGCAAATCCTTTCTCCATTTGTAACCTTCTTTTTCTTATTTTCTTCTTATTTGAAATGCCTTATTTTATTTTTTTTAAAAACTAAAAATAATTTAGAGCCCTATATGTAAGAAAAAAAATTAAAATACAATCGAAGATTGAAAGCAAAATGATACTACTTCCAGCTATACATAATATTAATATTTTATATAATCTTTTGTCTATATTGGTTTTGACTTTTCCAAATTTAAAAATTGATTCTTAATTTTTATGTTTCTTTGCATTTTTATTTCTTTATTTTGCATATTAATTTTTATTTTTTATAAGATAAGGAAAGTAGTAGTCAATAGTAGTCTCAAATTTTTTTGTCTTTTAAAAATTATAATTTTATTATACATGTTTTTCCTTTTTCTTTTATAACTTAAATTTATGATTACTTATGGAGTTGAGCTTCTTAATCCAATCAAAATATAATATTTAAAATTTGATTTGATTCAATTGTTGGTAATTAATTAATTAATTTTCAAATACAAAATGTAAAATGAAAATTTAATTTACAGCTTTTACATTTATTATGTTATAAAATTATATGTACATTACATGTTTTTAAAATGCTATGTAGTATTTGATGTTAAACATTTAAAATTTTATTTTACAAGTAAAAATTAGTTTTTTTATCTAATTTTTTTTAATGATTGATACAAATGGTCTTTATTAGTTTATCGTATAAAATGATGTTAGAAGATATCACTAGAAAACTTAGTCTTTCTATGTCTATATATAGATTTGAGTATAGAGATAGAACCATAATTTCAAAGTGAGTTAGATTTATCAACTTTTTATTGAGCAAATAGTGTAGTGCACATGATTACTAATATGAAAAATTAAATAGTGAAATTCAAGAAATTGCTTGCACATTGTACTATATGGGTATTGGAGCATCAATTGAAGATTGATGTTATATATTAAGTAGAAAGATGTGCTTGGATATGAAACATGCAAATGAGATATTATAATGTGAGAACTAGTGATTATGTAAAGAGTATGAAGCATTGAAAGACTTTGCAAACATTCTTAACAAAAAATTATGAACAACTTGAAGAGTTTTATAGGATGTCAAAATTAGAGTTTCAACAACAAAGATTAATAGTAAATAATGGTAAATTGTGGGAGTTCATATATTTAGAAAGCATATAGTTGAATTGTATAAAGGTAATGATGTATAATATATTTATTATATTTAATTAAAATTAAACTTAATATATTTATTTATATAAGCTTATGTTAAAAATCAAAGTTGTATATGAAATAAGTAATTTTGTTGTGTGTGTGTGTGTGTGTATAATGTTGTTTATAGACTAAATTATTATTTCATAATGTTATTATTATTATTGTTATTCTTAGTTTTGTTATTGTTATAACTTATGTAATGATATTAAATTGTAAATCATCATGTAATGTAACAAAAACTTGGAGGCATAATAAATACTAAACGAAGAATAGAACATAAAATAAATATTCCAACTTATAGTATTTCACTTACAACTCATAAAATTCTTCAAGATTCAAAACTATAAATAATACGACCTCCAAATAGTAAAAGAGCCAAAATGCTTCACATAACTCATAAAAATGACATTAATAGTGCCTTAAATATCAAAATACCAAATATTAAATTATCAAGAGTAAAGAGAACACAAAGCTTAAACTTGCAAAGGCGTGCTTAATTTTTTTTTTTTTTAAAAAGGTTGGTTAGAGAATTATGATATATATGATTAATTAATACATAATAAAAAATTATAGGAAAAATTCATGAGAAGTTAGATTTTGGCTTTCTACCTACAAATATGCATTTTATGGAGCTCAATTTTGAAAAAAAAAAAAAAAAGCAGGAACAACAAAATTTAGTAATAAATGAATTAAAATTTTTATTATGTTGCAATAGAGGAAAAGTAGAATTAACTTTGAAAAATCTACAGAAATTTCTAGATTATTTATAATCTTCTAATGCTGACAAATCATAATTAAAATTTCAAGTAAATATTAAGATTTATAATAGCATGTTTGCCATTACATCAATTGGTCAAAAAATTAATTTTGGAATGAATAAAAATCTAGATCTTATATCTTTAGAATGAGTGGACAAAATTATCATTTCGTTGGATCTCTATTACCTCATAAAAGAAACAAACTTAAAAATACTCGATTATATATATAATATAGAATTTCAAATAGAATTTCTACATTTTTATCATTAGATAATAAAAAGATAATAAATTAACAAATAGTTGAAGGTTTGATTGATTTATTCAATTAAAATGACAAAATTATAAAGTTGTTTAGAACATCCAGAGATAGATTTAGAGACAATGATACAATCCTAATCCGTTTAGGATTATTAAGAAACATCAAAATAATAATTTATAATATACCCCTCAATAAGTAATGAAATTGCAGATTTAATAATAAAAAAATTTGAGTCATGAAAGTAAACATTGTGATATAATTATTGAATATAAAATAAGTAGATTGCAAAAAAATAAGTGAAGTATATCTATTATTTATGTCTTTACGATATCCTATATTATTCTCATATAGTGTAATATGGGTATCACATAAATATCTCATATGAAAAAAATAATTGTATGTAAAACACTAAAAAGCTTTCAACTTCAATGAAAGCATTCTATGTATTTAGATTAGAATTAAGAATGAATAAAGGAAAAATATTATTAAAAAGGAGGAAAACTTTATTAGCAACATACTTAAATGCATTTACATGTACAAAACAATATAGACCTTGATTATCTTAAAAGAAATTAAGAATATTTTTAGAATAGAAGCTTGTAAAGGCATTGAAGATGCTTTATATGAAAATGATTGTACTATAGATGGTATTCGCAAAAAAAATAATATTACCATCAAGTGATACTGTTAGTCTACTTTTTATGTATCAAATTGCTTTGATATAATGGCTATTTGTTGAAATCTTGAACATCTTGATTTATTTATAATCTTTATAACTAATCTACAATAGTCAGAAATGCGTCGTGTATAAAAATAAATTTACAATATAAAAAGTTAAAATGCATATTTTACTTGAAGTTAAAAAACCTTATTATAGATATAACGAAAAATGAACACTTTGATAAAATAATCGCTTTATTTTATATAATTGAATTTCAAAAATATGGCTTACCATATGCATATATCCTAGTTTGGTTTGATAAAAATTATAAATTAACAACTCCTTAAAAAATTGATTCTATTATTTCCACTAAAATTTCAGATAAAATAAAAATCATAATGTATTTAAAAATTTAGAAAAATCTATAATTCAAAGACCATGAATCCTAAATCACCATGTATGAAAAAAATAAGTGTTCAAGATATTTTCTCAAAAATATAAAAAGAAACAATTATTGATGATAAAGGTTTTATAACATATAAAAAACGAAATAAAAAATATAAAAAGAAACAATTATTGATGATAAAGGTGTTATAATATATAAAAGATGAAATAAAAAATATAAAAAGAAACAATTATTGATGATAAAGGTTTTATAACATATAAAAGACGAAACTATATATATATATATATATATATATATATATATATATATAACACCCTAAAATTTATAATTTATATTTCTCTAATATTATAAGTATTAGAGTAATTAAAATATACTTATTTGAGATTTTATTTGTATTTTAGATTTAATTTGAGTATTTATATAATATAAGAGTAAATTTTTATTAAAAAAAATGATTTAAATTCATACATATATAATGAACAATGTGGTGAAAAGAGGTAAAATATTTTCTAAGTAGATTTTAAATTTATTTAAGTATATGTGATTATGATTCTTGATGATTTATTGGATCTAATGGATATATTAACATTTTAAAGATAAATAATTTTATATTAAAGTGATTATTATTTTAATTAAGTTATTATTATTTTAATTAAAATTATACTATATATTATAAATTAAGTTTAATAAGTTATGTTTGCTAATGTTGTATATTTAAGGGTTTAAATTTAACAAGTTTGTGGTAATAGATATTTAATAATTTAAGAATTTTAAAGATATGAGATTAGTTATTTAAGTATAAATTCAATATAGAGTAATGATGTTATTAAAATAATATGATCTATTCAAGTATGAAGGATTTAAATTATTTATGTTAATATGATTATTTATGAAAGTCATTATGTGAAAAGATTTTATTAATTTTGGAAGATTAAATAAATTTATGAGAAATATTTTGTGTTATGAAATAATTGATTAGGGATGATTTATTATGTAATTTAAACAAATTAATATTAATTATTTAAGTGAAGTTATTAAACTTGTGTTTAAGAAATAATTTAATTTAAAGTAATTTATATATTTTGAAGATTAAATTTAACCATGGAGGTAAAATTATGAAATTCAAATATTTTGTACATAGAGTTTAATTGCAAAAAAAAATTAATTATTATATGATAGAGATTTAATTTACAAAAATTATAATTATTGTATTGTAGTTATTAATGTTAATGTATTAATTGATTGGTTATCTTTAATTATTTAATTAATACCTTAAGCCTAATAAAGATTTGAGTTATTAGTGTTAAGCAATATAATTTGTATATATTTAATTTATTATTGAGAATTTGGATGTATTGCATACAATTATTTAGTTAATGTAATTGATTTGTTAATTAAAATATATTATTAATTATATGATTATTATAGATTATTGTTGATATAATTATTAATTAAGTTAATTATTATTTTAATTATGTTAAGTTAATTATTATTTTAATTATATTAATAAATTGAGAATTATTGATTACTAAATTATATGTGTGTTTGGTTGGGTATATGAGCAGTTTTGAGATCAGAGTTAAATTTAGTGATATTGAAATATATTATAGAAGTATTTTTATAGGAATTCAACCCATTTTATGGGGGTTATGTTTGGTTTTTAGGCTACCGAAATTTTGTTAGAAATTTTGGTGGGAATTAGATTAGAAATTTATTAAAAATAATAATTTTAAAAAGGCTAGAGATAATATTTCATATTGGTTATAATAAATTATTTCTTTATATAGACTCTCTTGCCACTCAGTTCACACCACTAGAAGTGTAAGGGCATTTTATGGTGGTCGACTTTTTTATGAGTTAATATTATATACTTTTTGTGGCACACTAGCTTGACCTGACCTTTCTCACAGATTAATATTATTATTGATGTTGCATTATATGTTTATGTGTGTAAGTTGGGATATTGATGTGAATTATTTGTGATATTGAGGTGATCAGAGATTGAGAGTATTAGCAAAACATACCACCTGATGAGTTACATTAGGACCAAGTACGCATTAGTATGATTTGATATAAGTAATTATGATTGAGTTATGCCTTGGTTGAGCTTGCTCTCTAGGTTTAGGATATTAAAAATATTATGATATAATAGTGCCCTGATTGAGGGATATTAAAATATTATGAAATGATAAGATTATGAGTACCCTTGTCGAGTTTGCTCTCAGGATGATGGTACGTTAGAATAAGTGAACTAGTTAGTGACCTTAGTTGATCTTGCTCTCTGGGTGCTAATCAATTTAGAATAAGAGAGTCTAATAGCTATTAGTATTGGAGTATGAGGTTTTGCTCTCGTTTTCATTTTGTATGCTTGACTGTGATGATGAATTGTATAATTATATATAAATGCATCATTCAATGCTTGTACATTTGTTTTGTATGATTCTTGTTCATGCAAAATGCGTGCTCACCTAGTAAAATATAAAAATATATGATATTGCCTCATTCTTGAGATTGACAGTCTCAATTAATTTTTTAAATAGAAGATGATTTGATAAATTATTTTTGGCAACCTCACAGTTCTTTATCTATGTGGGCATATTATGTAATACTCATTCCTAATATATTCAAACTTTTGAACTTCACAATTTAGAGTAGTATTAGACTTGTAGATTAATAGATGTTATGAATTTTGTTATATAAATCATGGTGGATGTTATTTATTATCATTGTAAAATCTCATTAATTATTAATCAAAGATTAGCTGAGAGTAATTCGATTTAGGCTTACTACGAGTTTCAGAGGCTTTAAGCCAGCTCATTCCCTAGCGCCGATTACAATCTAAGTGGAATTGTGACAAAGTTGGTATTAGAGCTTTAGGTTTAGAATTCCTAAGGCTTAGTGTAGTTTCTGTAGATACTATGGAGTTAGGACCCGTCCATGTATGTTTTTATTGCTTCTAGTTTTTCCTTTTATCGTTAGTTTGTTATTGGACGTCTATGTAGTTTCGGATCCATAAGGGGATTCAAAATGAATTTTCAAGGGATGTTAATATTTTTAAAATGATGAGAGTTTTGTTTTTATCTGATGTGGCCACCAAAAAGGATGTTAAAAAAAATAGTTTTTGAAAAAAAGGGGTTTGAAATGTTTTAAGGTTTTGGAATTCAAGTACCTGTGTCCAGAGATGATGAAGTCCACATATAAATTGAGTCATGCATCATTAGTCAAGTATTATGTATAACACATTGCATTTGGTTGTGAATAGTCCATCATTTTTGGACACAATGATGTCGATTCCAAAATGGGGATAAAAAGAGCTTAAATTGATAAATTAATTTTTTTAAGTATTTGAAAATCGAGTTAGTTTGAGCAACCCTAAGTGGATCGGATCCTCTAAATGAATGGTAAAGAATATAAAAATTTGAGACTGTATAGCTTATATGGTTTTGGTATAGATAAATCTAGCAGAGTATAAAGATATAAAGAGATAAGAATAGTAGCTAGATTTACGCTCGAGATGTTTGATCTTGTTAAGCGGAGTGAAAGCATAGTGACCTCGATGTCAATGGTTTGTATGACTTATATTGAAATTTTGAGGATGAAGTTTTTTAAGAGGGGGGGGGGGGGAAGAGAGAGAGAGAATGGTAACACCCAAAAATTTATAATTTATATTTTCCTAATGTTATAAGTATTAGAGTTATTAAAATATACTTATTTGAGATTTTATTTGTATTTTAGATTTAATTTGAGTATTTAAATAATATATGAGTAAATTTTTATTAAGAAAAATGATTTGGATTCATATATATATAATGATCAATATAGTTAATTTAATTTTAAAAAGAGGTACAATATTTTCTAAGTAGATTTTAAATTTATTTAAGTATATGTGATTATGATTCTTAACGATTTATTGGATCTAATAGATATATTAATATTTTAAAGATAAATAATTTTATATTAGAGTGATTATTATTTTAATTAAGATTATACTATATATTATAAATTAAGTTTAATAAGTTATGTCTGATAAAACATTGTATATTTAAGAGTTTAAATTTAACAAGTTTGTGGTAGTATATATTTAATAATTTAAGAAATTTAAAGATGTGAGATTAGTTATTTAAGTATAAGTTTAATATAGAGTAATGATGTAGATATTTAAGTATAAGTTTAATGTAGAGTAATGATGTTATTAAAATAATATGATCTATTTAATTATGAAGGATTTAAATTATTTATATTAATATAATTATTTATGAAAGTCATTATGAGAAAAGATTTTATTAATTTTGGGAGATTAAATAAATTTATGAGAAATATTGTGTTATGAAATAATTGATTAGGGATGATTTATTTTGTAAGTTAAATAAATTAATATTACTTATTTAGGTGAAGTTATAATACATGTGTTTAAGAGATAATTTAACTTAATTTTTCTATTTTGAAGATTAAATTTAATCATGGAGATAAAATTATTAAATTCAAATATTTTGTATATGAAAATTTTAATTATAAAAAATTTTTAATTATTATATGATAGAGATTTAAATTACAAAAATTATAATTACTATATTGTACTTATTAATATTAATGTTGTTATTATTATTATTATTATAAAAGAAAAGTAAAAAAAAAAAAAATCAGCTGCTGTTTAGACTTAAAGCCAAAACCAGCCAAAACTTTAGCCCGCACCATTGAGATAGAGAGAGAGAGAGAGAGAGAGAGAGAGAGAAACAAGGACAATTTTCAAATGACTATAACTCCAAATTGAGTGATTCAAAATGCTATGGAAAGCTCTCTTCACAAGTTTTTCATAGATATTTAATTTGTCTTGAGCGGAAGTTGGATGGCAACGCCATGACCAATCAAAATTTCAGTCAAATCTCAATTTTTTTTTTGAGATTTCAGACAAACGATAACTCATACGATGATGCTATAAGTTTCTATGAACTCTTGGGAAGACAATCTATGAGTGACTATGGCTATTTTTTCAACAGTTGTTGTTGGCAAACTCTGGCCACCGTGGGTGGTAACTCCGGCGAGGTTATATATATATATATATATATATA
>CATIWR010014802.1:0-12490 GCA_949677035.1 Omphalea diandra | reverse complement strand
TATATATATATATATATATATATATATATATATATATATATATATATATTTTCCCTGTTTCTATCCCTTATTATGCAGTTTGTCTCCTCAATACGTGCTGATCAAGCTTACTATAGATGATTTGTGTGATTGTGATGGTTGATTGCTTTACATGATAAGTTGTGTGAATGAGCTTTAGGATTGCATAAACTGTGAAGCATTCTTTAATTTTTACTTAGGAGTTTGAGCAATTCACAAGATAATACACTGTCATTAACTATTGAATTTGGATGAGAAACAGTACAATTTGTATACTTGATTTTTGTTCCAGAGTGCATCAGAAGGGTATTAAATTGTACAATTGATATACCTGTTGATTCTTTTATTTTATTTTATTTTTTGAAGAAGGAGCGTTAATTATTTTACTTTCATAAAATTTCACTAACCATGGGTATCCTAAGTTCTCTATCTTACATAAACACCACCTGAGATAATGTTATTTATTCAGGGATTCCAACTGAAGTTTCTTCTGATGTTGCCATATTGCACATGCTACCTCAACCAACAGCTGAAACTAAGAGGTAGTCTTGTTCCCTTGTTGATTTCTGCTAAAATGAACTGAGATAAAGTAAAAGTTAAAAAATAAGCATCTTATCCAACTAAAACTACTAGAGACTTCATTTTCCAAATGACGAGTCTGTGACTCTGCCTTCGCTTGGACTTGGACCAGTTCTTGCTTATTTTACAAACTTGCTAAGTTAATTAGTTTAGTTTATTTCACTTTTATAGCATCATTCTCAGGAAATTTGCTTCTTTTACTTATCAATATTGCCATAATGCAGGGTTCTTATAGTTTTTAGAGATGGTGCAATAACATTGTGGGACATCCGAGAAAGCAGATCCATTTTTACAACTGGTGGAAGCTTGTTGCAGTCACGACATAACGAAACAAAGAAAGTAACTTCGGCATGCTGGGTGTGCCCTTTCGGAAGTAAAGTTGCTGTTGGGTATAGCAATGGAGAGATTTTTATCTGGAATATTCCTGTTGGCCTAAATTCAAGATCTGAAATAACATCAGATAGTGGCACTCAGAATGCTCCGACGTTTAAACTCAATCTTGGATTTAAGTTGGACAAAATTCCTATAGCATCACTAAAATGGCTTCATGCTGATGGGAAGGCAAGCCGACTCTATATTATGGGCGCCTCTGATATTGCGTGTACCAACTTGTTGCAGGTTGCTTGATTTTGCTTAGCCTTTCTTTCAAGTCTAAAGCCTTTCTTTCAAGTCTGTGTGACTAATTGTCTGTGATTCTTAAATTCCATCATGCCAAATTGGTTGCTTTTGACTTTATGAGAACAATTATTGGAGCTTCTGGTTGATAAACTGTATGCTTATTGCTGAGTAATATGCACGCATTTTTCTTGTGTTTGGGGTGAAATAGTACAACTTTGATTCTGGTGTGGCAGGTAATCTTGTTGAATGAGCATACTGAAACTCGCACAATCAAGTTAGGGCTTCATTTTTCTGAGCCTTGCATTGACATGGAGATCATGCCAAGCTCTTGCGAGCAAAGCAAACGTAAACAGGATTCTTTCATCCTCCTTGGGAAGTCAGGGCATATATATGTCTATGATGATTGCCAGATTGAAAAGTATCTTTTACAATCCCAATCTAGGGGTTCTCCCTCATTGCCAAAGGAGGTCATGGTGAAGATGCCATTTGCTGACTCAAACATCACTGTAGCAAAATTCATCACAGATAACTCCTATATTTTGAGTTTGGGAGATGAGGTGATATATTGCCAAAGCCTTAGCATCAAATTTTGAGTCATTGTTGATTATGTTACTATACATTTTATTCTTGATTATCATGGCATGTGACTATATTTTTTATAATCATGTAGGATGATTACCTTCTGTTTTCCAAAAACATTCCATCTTTTTTTCCTTCTGAAGCAAAGTCTAAAGATGGAAATAATGTTGTGCCCTTCAGTGGGTTTTCAAAGATTAAAAACTTGTACATGACTGGGCACAGCAATGGAGCTATTAGTTTTTGGGATGCCTCCTGTCCATTTTTTATCCCAGTTTTATCATTGAGACAACAGGTAAATTGTATATTCGACTGATTAATTTTTCTTTACAAGAAGGAGAGTTTCTCAAATGAAGCATAAACTAATTGGTGGAAAGTTGCAGATTTTTCTTGCCTTATAAATTCAAGATTCTCTAATGACTTTTCCTGCTTCTCATTAGCTTTTCATTCATGCTTTCAGTCTTCTTAACCCAGTCAAATTTCACCCAGCAGACAAAATTCAATCTTAAAATGTATGGAAAATGAAAAAAAAATAAACGGGATTTCTAAAATGATCTCAGAAACAAATGAACATCTACTAGTTCTGCTTAACTTATATATTTTTTTTAAAACAAAATGAGCAGCATATTTTAGGAAAATTTTTGCGATAAAGACTTTTTTGTCATGTTCTTTTTTCTGTTTAATTTTGTTTTTCCCTATTGTACTAACTTTTTATCTGATATTTTTTTGCAGAGTGAAGATGATTTTTCTTTAAGTGGAATAGCAGTTACTGCATTGTATTTTGATGTCAATTCTCGGATTCTTGTTTCAGGGGATCAAAGCGGAATGGTGATGTCTTTTTTTCTTGGATTTTACACATACTGCACACACACAACACATACAGAGGTATACATGGACACATGAATACATTAACTTGTGTATTTGTAAATACATTTGTTTTCCAAAATGTTGTCTGTTGTTTTTATTGTATACATGATTTGCAGGTTCGCATTTTTAAATTTAAACCTGAGCCATATGCAACAGAGAACAGTTTTATGTCTTTTCAAGGTACTATTGAGTGCATATATGATTTTGCTAAACGTGTCATGGATGTTGCTTAATTTTGTGGCAGAAATTTTGTTATATTCAATCAAGCTTCTTCTCAGTGCTGAACTATTGTTAATTTAGATATGCCAGTATATCAATCTCAGAGCATCTCTTGAAAGCAAAAACAAAGTTGCCTGCTTGTCTGCTGATGACCAAAATTTTCATATATGACTGCATTATTTTTTTTTAACCTTGAGACCAGCATGAATTTAGTATTTCAGTTACACAAGATCAGACGAAGTTGTAAAAGTTTCCCACTTGTGGTTCTAGAATATGCATATATTTCATGTAGTGATATGCTTCTAATGCAATTAATTTCATCAACTGTAACTCTCTGTATTTATGCATCTTTTACTTTCCAGGAATTTCCAAAAGAGGAAACAACCACATCATCCAGAGTGTCAAACTTTTGAAGGTGAATGGTTCTGTACTTTCTATGAGCATAAGCAACACCTCTGAACATCTTGCCATTGGGTCTGATCAAGGATATGTAAGTTTATTTTTCTTTATTATTCTTTGTTCCTTATCCTTTGTATGTTTACCATGATACTCTTTTTTGAGTGTTAAGTGCCCAATCTGCTTTAGGTTAAGGTGTTAATGTTAGCATTTTTTTTTTTCAATGGCTATATAATATATATATTGATTATTGGTGCCTTATTAGTGGTTAAACTTGTAACATTATGGATGGTACATTCTAAAAATTAATTTTGACAGAAAAGTAATAATCTTTTGATATTTCCTCTACAATTGTGATGTTTTGGATATACATCTAACTACCATAAATTAATTATTAAATCTGGTTGTGCCCAAAGCATAAGTCAATGGCTGACATTCAGGAGATAAATCTTGTCTTTTCCACCTTGTGCAGAGCAACTAACCGGGGTTCAAACTGTTGCATTAAATGTACAGGTTTCACTGATTGATGTAAAAGGACCAACACTGCTGTATCAAAAACATATTGCAAGTGAAATTTCTGCTGGGATCATCTCTTTGCAATTTGAAACATGCAGTCTGCATGGTTTTGAGAAGAATGTGTTAGTGGTCATGACAAAGGATTCATCTGTTTTGGCCATTGATGTTGACACTGGAAACATGTTGAGCACCAGCACAGTGCACCCTAAGAGACCATCTAAAGCTTTATTTATGCAGATTTTGGGTAGACACTAGTTTCTTCAATTTTTCTTTCACATTTTGCCGAATGTTCAATGTTTGCATGTGGGAAGCCAAAATGACCTTTTTAAGGATTAGTCAATCTGTTTCTGACACCATATAAGAATTAGACACTGATAATTACTATTTCATATTTCACAGATGGACAGGAAGTGTTAGCTGGTGGATCAAATAAGACGAATGGCTCTGCTGAGGATTCATTGAAAGCGTCTTCTCTGCTGATATGTTCTGAGAAAGCTGTGTATGTCTATTCATTACATCATGTCGTTCAGGTAACCACTGCTTTATTCATGTAACAACTCAAGTTTTCAAGGAACGACTTGAAACAACATGCCATTTTCTTTTATTGTTATTGTGTATTAGGGAGTCAAGAAGGTTCACTACAAAAAGAAGTTTCATTCCTCTCTTTGTTGCTGGGCTTCCATATTTTGTGGCGCATCAGATATTGGCCTTGTTCTCCTTTTCACAACTGGAAAAATTGAAATAAGGTGCTGATTTTCTCAGTTTCTTTTTCCTTTTTATCCATCAATATATAGTGACAAAATATAATATTATATACCTGTTAAACATCATCAATCTCCAGAATAACCATTTGGGATCATCCCTTTTTTTTAGGAAAGATAGGATGTTCAAATTTTCCATAACATTGATTTTAGCTTTCTTTTTTTTTTTTTTTTTTTTTCTGCTTGGCTGGTTGTACTTGCCACATCATCTTGGCTTTTTCATTCCATCCAATATGCTTTTGTTGAATATGAAATTGCATTTACATATCAAGAAAATGATATGAAGATTGACGTTGACTAGGATTTTGAAATTGCCATCATATGAGAGCATAGCAACAAGATAACATAACATTATGTAATATATTCAGTAGGTGCACTATCAGAATTATACTATAGGTTTAACAAGATTCTTTTTAAAAGACAATTTGAGCGTTCAGCAAGACAACTACCCCTTTGGCATTATGTTTAAACTGTGTTTTGGAAATTTCTTTTAGAGCATTTAAGGCTTGAAAAACCACGGCTTAATAAATGCTAGGTCTTTTAGCTTTTCTAAAACTGTGGTTTAGCATATGCAATAAAAAAATGAATAAATTTTTCTTAAAAAAATATACCAAACACAATTTTCAGAAGGACCTCCAAATTCAATGTCAAAGCAAGCCTACAATATCCATCACAGTTGATGTGTTTTCCGTTTCACTAATTGTATTTTCTTATTTGTACATGGTCTACTAGTAGTTGCATTCAAAGGTGATCTAACATTTATCATCCTATGAATTGTTTGTGAGAAGGTCCTTGCCAGATTTATCATTAGTAAGGGAATCCTCAATAAGAGGATTCACATATTCTGCACCAAAGCTTAACTCCTTATCAGATACTTCAATATCTTGTTCACAGGATGGAGAACTTGTTATGGTATGGCAGCCTGAATAGTCTCTTTCAAATTGTTGCTAGGGACAGAAACATTTATATGAACTGCTATACTTTCTTCTTTTGCAGGTGAATGGTGATCAGGAAATGTTTTTAGTATCGGTTTTGATTCAAAAGGAACATTTCAGGTACATACATGTATGTATGATTATTGAGACGTTACTCCTGTTGTGATATCAGGAAATTGTCTTTAACTCTCAGATAAAATTTGAAAACAAAGGAAAATGAGAGAAAAAGATCTTTTACTATCATTGTAATTATTTCTTAGAAAGCCATTGTTTTAATACCAGCTGGTGTTTAAAATATTAGTATAACACAAAAAGCAAAAAAGAAAATGAAATTTGAAATGTGCAATGGGAATTGATTATCTTTCCAGGGTTCTTAATTTGGAAAGTTACAAATTGCAGAGTGGAACTGTTCCTGACCCATGCACTCTCTTTCTACCGTTATCTACATTGATTCTGTTCCTTTCTGATGTACCCCAAAAGAAAAATTACAGATTCTGTCAGCTTGTTCATTGTGCCGTAACAGGCTCATTCTCGGTCATTGAAATTTAAGTCATATTGGATATTCTTGTAGTATGCTGAAAGTTACAGAAGAAAAAATTCTTAGACTTTAGGACAATGAGTTCTGTGTAAAATCATGCTAGCGTGCTGATCTCTTCATCATTGGTATTACTTCTTTTTAGGATTCTGGACTGTGTTAGCCAAGTCTACAGAAAAGATATGATTCCATCCCAGGAAGCGCTTGCGTCTGGAGCTATGGTTCAAAAGGAAAAGAAAAAGGTATCTTGTGGATTTAGAGCTTTGTAGTTATGGCTGTCACTAAGTAATGAATTAATCTTTTCTTGCTTGGCATGCTAGGGTGTATTTAGCTCCGTGATTAAGGACATAAAAGGAAGTAAACCAAAGCAAGTCCCTGTGGTGGAAACAGAGGATACAAGAGAAAGTATTAAAGAACTTTCAATGATCTTTTCAACGGCCAACTTTGCATGTGATACTGAAAATAGCAATAGCATGGCCACAGATCCAGATGGGATTGACTTAGACATAGGTATGTCCAATTCTTCGTGGGTATTATGTGCATATTTTTTTCTTAGCAGATATCTAGGGTGGTGCTTCTTGCTATTTATGACAGTATTTCGTGGGATATTCTTATGCTAAGATGTTCAAATTATACAATAAACGATAAAACATTTAAAAATAGCTTTCTTGATTTGCTGTTCTCAATTTACTTTCCCTTTCCTTTTAATTCTTTCTTTTATAGTGATGGCACTATTAGGATAATTAATCACATGGTTTCTAATTTTGTTTTTTTTTTTTTAAAAAAAAATCTGGCCTGTAAAGATGATATTGACCTTGAGGATCATGAAGAGAAACCCAAAGATCAGAGTATCTTGGCAGCTCTTAATAAGCAGAAGTTGGCAAGCAAATTTCAGGCTTTTAGAGGTCAGTACAAGATGATACTCGTTGGCTTGTGTTCAGGCAATTAAAGTTAATTGACTTACTGTCATAGTTATCACCAATTTTTCATACGATTAAATTTTGTGATTGAAATTCAACTGTGAATGAAAACCTTAAACATCAGAACAATGCTTATGAATGAGTTCAGGAAATAAATTTGGGAGGGGGGGAGGGGTAAGTGGTGATGAGATAGCATTAGTACGCTGTTCTGTCTAGATAGCTTGAAGGTGTGAAAACATTCAACTAAATTTGCTGGCTCATTCATGTAAATTTGCAATTTTTAGGTAAAATAAAACAGATGAAGGTTAAGAACGAGAAAAATGTCAAGGAAGAAGAGAAGGAGGAGAAGGCTGGTGCAGTTGATCAAATCAAGAAGAAATATGGGTTTTCATCTAGTGTAAGTATCATTTTATTCATACCTTTTGTGAGTAGTACAATAATTGGTAAAGTTTTAGGCAGAATAATCACCCCTAATAATATTTGGTGTCCTAAAGTTCTATGTACATGTACATGAGATATTATATCATGCTTTCTCAAATATTCAAATATTTCTTTAGCAGAAACAATATCCAATAGATTAACTTACCACAGAACTCAGTTAACTTGATAGGATTCAAATTTGGTCAGTAAACAAGGGCCCTTCACTGTAGTCACTTGTATGACATGTTGGTAATGGCTATTTCTCATGTTCATGTTCATGATGTTTGCAACATCTTTCTATCACACAGTAAGAAAGGATCCCTGGTTTGTCTGTGGCTGCAGGAATCAAATGCTGCTAAAGTAGCCGAAAGCAAATTGTGCGAGAATGTAAGAAAGTTGCAGGTACGTTTTAGAAATAGGCCTCCTCTTTACTTGTCACAATGATGTCCTGATATTATAAGGTGCAAATGTTAACCCCGTTAAATAAATATACCTTACCTTGTACCAAGGTACTGTGGATTTACTAGTCTCGTTTCAGTCAGCCTAGCTGACACCGAAACAAAGTTGTATCCTGCAACATGAAAATCTCTAAGATTTGCAAAAAGTTTGTTGATGCTGGCCGCTATTCAGACTTGCTTCTTTTACTGTCAAATAAAGGGCCTCAAGTCTTTACTAAATCTTTACATTAGTTAATTGATTAATTTAATTCGCAGGGAATCAACCTAAGAGCTGCAGAAATGCAAGACACGGCCAGGTCATTCTCTGCCATGGCAAGAGAGTTGCTGCGAACTGCAGAAAAGGATAAATGAAGCTCATTTGTCCATGGATTCTGTTAGAAGTGAAAATTTAATACTTTCATATTCATTTTTTTAAATTCTTTTCCATGTATATTCGTTTTAATTGGCCTGCAAATTAACAGTTGTGCATTGGGGTTTTTTTGAATGCGAGTGATGTAAATAGGGTGTTTCCTTGGTTTGTCTGCTATTGTGTGGAAACATATATTTTCAGGATATATATTTGATCTTTTTTATGATTAAATCATGCACCACAGCGAGCAATATACGGACAAGTTATTCTGATCTGCCCGCTATAAATCTTACCTTAGGGTTTAATTTACTCAATCAATGGCAGCTACATATCCATTGTCAGAAGATGATTCTTCATTATTATGCTTGCAAACGAACCAACTGATAACCAATACATAAGTACAAAATACACATCTAAGGTATCTTTTATAAAAATACTTACACCAAGTCACTTGAGAAATGATGGAATTTTAACTATCCAGTAACTTCAAACAATATTGCAGCAATCCGATCAGTAAAAGAAGCAATTCTCGAGTCTCACAAAAGATGCAATTTGTACACCTCAAATAAAAGGAAGCACATCCATTTGACGCAAAGTTCAGTCCAAAAGTCAACACTTGCAAGAGCCAGGTACATGGCCAAGCTTGAACCTCGTAATAGCAGGGTGTCTAATGCCTGCATAGTGAATGTACCAACTGGTTGTAAATCTGTTCTTTAGCAGCATCCCTGTTACTTGGGCTTAAAGTGAATATGGTAGCCCCAGGATGATTTCTCAGTCTTGCAACTGCAGCAATTTGTATACCTATTAACCAAAAGAAATACAAGAAGCCTAACATACAACTAAAATCAGTAGCCGTTCTGTTTCATTTTCTCCCAATTTCAATCGCACCAGAGATTACATCCTTTTTTAAGTTCTCATTACCATCATGTCATTTTCAAGCATTTCCCAAAGTCATTTTACTCCATTTTATGTATTTACCCCACCCTTCCTAGTTCTCTTCTAAACAATCAGCACTACAAATAGAAACCTCTCCACAATAGAAGCATACAATAACTATGACGATAGAGCAAGTAAATATTACTTTTTGGAATAAAAGCCAATTGCATTTGCAAAATGTACCTCCAGGTATATCACGGCCAAATTTTGGGATGGGAATGGAAGCCAAAACTGGGACATTTGACTCCAGAACTTTCAGAACAGCAGGGAAGAATGATGAACTAAACAACTCCATTTTTCCAGCTTCATCGATGATAAAGAGATCAGTATCTTCTTCGACCTAATAAAAAAATTGTATGTCTTAATGCCATGCACTTTCTATTTGTGAGGTATGCAAAAGCAACCATTACTTAAAAGATATTTTCAGGTGCAATGACAAAATTTGAGGGCTTGTAACCAAGAGAAATCAGGACCAAACTGTTCCTACTACATAAAAATACAGGTACAACTACCTCTGGAGTTTATTTCCAAGACCATACTAATACTATATTGGGAGCATAATAGGTTAATGGCACTATATGCATTATTTGCACGCTCACATGACAAACTTGTTCATTCTTAAAAAGGAATCCAAACAAACTTGAAAAAAAAAAAAAAAAAAACTTCACATATAAAGTATGAAATTTAGCAGTCGAACTGTCTATTCCTTTGGCTACAAACACACTCATAAAGGAGCCAAGTATATCATACAAATTAATTTAGGGAGGGAAAGAGGCCACTAAAAAACTGCAACTCATGAAGGACCCAAGTACATCTTACATCTTAGTTCAGGTGGGAAAAAGGTAATCATGTTAAAAATAAAATTTAAGAAAAAAAAAACTGGCTGACCTGCAACTCAGGTAATGCCAGTGACTCAAATGATGCTATGTCTACTTTATATTTCCCAACAGTAGGCCATTTGAAAGATTCTGGACTGCTATTTTAAAAGATATGTTAGCTGGAGATAATTAATATGGCAGAATAAGGAACTAAGAAGTAACACATGTCCAAAGAAAAATTATCACCCTTGAAACAAAAGAAAATCCAGCAGCAAATTCCAATTCAAACAGCAAGAGTAGAGTGAAGGGTATCTCATAAAACCTTAAGGGATTTCTAAAAATATAAAAAAGTTAAACAATTATATGGACACCCATCTAAAACTCAGTTGCAAGTTAGCCATAATTGATTTTCTTTAATGAATATTTCAACATTGTGACATCATATGTGCATCAGACACAGGCAAACGCTATAATGTATTCATTATCACCCTATGCAATTCTTAATATCTTTCGCATTAGAAAACAATAAAAGATGAACAGATGAAACGAAGGCATACGTAGAAATGGAAGAGGACGCAAGTGGAGCTTTTCGACCGTCCAAAGTGACAACTTGGAAGCCAACCCTTTCACTTCCTTCCCTAATCTCACCTATAATTCAGCAAAACCAATCAAATCTTCTTGTTTGACCAAAGATAAAAGTATAAAATTATTGAAAGGAAGGCATAAAGTTAGTTACTAGTGTAGAACCCCTGCATCTTTAAGTTAGGGTTTGAGATTTTGAGGCTCTCAATAACTCTCATAATCAGAGTGGTTTTACCCACACCCTGCAATTTGCATTCATTTCAAAGATTATCATGATACCAAATTAAAATTCAATTTCATAAATTAATTATAAAAAAATTTATAAGATAGAACTCACAGGAGGACCAGTGACCAGCAAGCATTTTCCAGGAACTGACATTTTCCTCTGGATTTATCTCCGCGTAGGAACGTCACAGGACTCATGGACTGTTGTTATATATATATATATATATATATATATATATATTTAAGGTTTTTGTTTTAGTGGAGTTCTAATCTTTTTCACTAAAATGTTTATTTTTTTTAAATGGATTTTTTTTTAGATTGTGTAGGGGCTAAACTCTGGCTTGATCCAGTTCGGAGTTCCTAAACTCAAACTGAAGTTTTGGACCTTCAAAATTAGAGGAACAGAATGCCACAAAGAGCGAAAATTGAATTAAAATAAAAATTAATTTAATCTGATTTAATTTTTTTGATACTATTTAATTTTTTATTTTTAATTTAATTTGATTCAATTTTGATTTGATTTTAAATTTATTTTTTAAAAAAATTTCATGATATAATTATTTTAATTTATTTTATTCATATAAATTATCATTTTAAATATTATAAAATATATATAAACATTGCTGATGTGGCAGGATCTTCAATAATGGGCCTATCTTGTAGGCTATGAGGACATTGGGGTAGAACTAAATGAAGAAAGGAAGCAAAAGAGAGCATATGAAGCCCATAATGAAAAAGCCCAAGATATTTTACAGCTTGATCCTGAGGAGGGACAGTTTGTAGGGGAAGGAGGCTAAAATCATGGAAAACCATGTGACGGCTTTTTCACCGGAAATTCAATCACCAACGACAGGACCTGCAGGGCAGGTCTGCCGGAGCTATGAGCATCGGTTACTAGAACTGTCGAAGACTTGGCAATCATTGAGTAATTAGAGCATTAGGGGAGATAATCTCTTCCTGAAAGCCATCCATGGTGTTTCTTATAGAAACTCTAGTACATTTAGGTAAAATAGAGGAGTTCAATGGAATTATTGGAATTACTTACATGCTATGATGGAGTACATGGGGTTTGATCCTACATTCATTGGATGGATTATGCTTTGGTTACTGTAGTTTGTTATTCTGTGAGTTTAAATCAACAATCTATAGGGCCTATTTCTCTTGGTAGAGGCCTGTGTCAAGAGGACCCATTGTCCCCTCACCCTTTTATTATCTATGTTGAAGGGTTGTTTGTTATGATGAGGGCAATAGAGCTTAGAGGTGGAATGTAAAATATTTAACTATAAGATCTTGCACACAAATTTAGAACACCAAAATATTTAATAACTGAACGGAAACAAAATTGCATACATGTCTCCGTGTTGAATCCCAAATTGTTTTGCATCATAATTCTGAAAGCTGAAATAAACCACTTGAAGAATTTGTCAGAACGGTTGAAAAACGAAAGCTAGATCTTCATCTCCTTGACCTTCTCGAAGACGGTTACAATGGACGTAACAATTAGAGTTTTATGTTATGAAGGTAGGAGAGGAGACCTAGCCTATTTATAATAATTTTAACAGACTCACCCATCACAGGTTCATGTTAAAATAGGCATACACTGACCGTCTTCCATATCGGCCCACAAAAGATGTCACAAGCCCATAACTCCATTGATCACATTTTAATTGGGCTTACCCAAAACAATAAACTATATTATTCAGTCCGTTTTATAAATAATTAAAACCAACCCATAATTAATATTAGCCCACATAATAAAAAT
>CATIWR010014797.1:0-23464 GCA_949677035.1 Omphalea diandra | reverse complement strand
TTTGTTTGGGGTTAAATTTTTATTTTTTTTTTAGAAGTAACTTTCCCCCCACCCTACTTCACCCCCCACCCCCCCCCCCCCCCCCCCCCCTCTTTAAGACGAAAAGTTTACACTTCCACATTGGGCTATAAGAAAAACTTTATCACATAAAGATAATAGAGAATTTAATTTATATTTATCCCAACATGAAGGGAGGCTTAAGTATTTATCCCTTGCTTCCATTCTTTGAATTCTAGCAGGAGATAAAATGGATTGTTGAGAAGTTATAGGAGTACTTTTGCCATAAAAAAAATAATAGATTTAGCAAAGCTGACTTTCTAACTAGAGGTAAAACTATATTTCTACAAAACAAGAAAGATAAAGTTCAATTTAGCTAGAGAAGCTTGACCAAATAGAATTGTATCTTTTACAAACAACATATGAGTAAGTGTAAGGTAGTAACTATTAATTTTAAAATATGAAATAGTCTTTTTATGTAAAGCATTGTGTAACATAAAAGATAGAGCATTCGTTACAAACAAGATTAAATATGGTGAGAGTGGATCACCTTGCCTTAGTCCTCGATAAGGAAGGAAAGAACTTATTAGTTCTCCATTTACCAATACTAAATAAGAAATAGTTTTAACACATTGCATGATCGATCTAATAAAATGAGGATGGAAGCCCATTTTCTGAAGAATATTAAACAAAAAACTCCATTCAACCTTGTCGTATGCTTTAAGCATATCAAGTTTCAAATACATGTGAGAGTTTTTCATCTTTTCAATACTTAAAGCATGTAAAGCTTCATGTGTAATCATAACATTACCAAAAATGGATTGGATGGTTAGGAAAGTTGTTTAAGAGGGATGAATGATTACAAGCGACAAGGGTTTCATTCTCATAACTAAAATTTTTGAGATAATTGTATATATAAAGTTATATAGACTATTAAAGTGATATTAAGTGATTAATGTAGAGGATTTTACCTTGGCTAAGGACTATAGTAGTTTTGTTAATCTCCTTTAGCATGAATCCCTTGTTGAAAAATTGTTTAACAATTGTTGCAACATCTTTGCCCATTACTTACTAGTACTTCTAATAAAATTTCCCATGATAACCAACATCCTATAGCTTTCTCACCCCTAAACTAAACGTAGCCTATTTAATCTCCATTTTAGAAACCTCCTCATTCGACTTCTCATTCATATTTGAGGAAATCATTTAAAGAATATATGATAATACCTCATCTCTTTTGATTGGATGTAGAGTGGAAGAACCATATATTTTTATTGCCTACTAATAACTAGTTCACACACACCCTTTGAGCCCAAAAGTGTTCCTCTTAGCTCCACTGAAAATTCAATTCTTTTTTGAGCTCTATCACCCTATCTTCTTTATTTGCTAAAGTTTCATCCATAGCTAGCTGATCTTGTTTTTCTTTTATACCTTCTATTTTTAGTTTGGCATTTCCTAGCTTCTCTTTTTCCCTTTTCTTTAACTTCATTTTACAAACTTGTAATTTTTCGCACATAACATACATATGGGATCCATTCACAAGGACATTTCACCATCTTTAATAATTTGTTCACATCCATTAGCTTTCAGCCATTTAAGCTCACCCGTCTACTTCCCCTTCTACTAAATTGATCCATCTTTGTGTTTAGAACTATGGGATGATTATCTGATCCCACCATTTTTTTTTATGTATTACAAAGCTATTTGGAAATAAAGAACACCACAAATCCATGTTAGCAACTACTCTATCTAGCCTCTAGGCTATAAAATTTTTGCCTTACTACTTGTTAGACCAATTACAAGAAGGGCCTCCATAACCTAAATCAACTAATTCTCCAAAATTTACCTAATCATGTAACACATGTATTTGTTACTTATCTATCATTAAACATCCTTTTTTCTCATTAACACTACGAATTGCATTGAAGTCTCTAATTTTTTTAGCAATTTTAAACATTTTAAAAAATTCTAGCAATCTTTTATCTTGCTTCTATACACTTCCTCATACACAAAGGAGCAATGCTTGTTTTTTCCCCTTTCATTTAATGATACATCGGTATTAATAAAATATTTCTCCACCCACTTGACTTTGATTTTAACTTCTTCACTCCACCACAAAACAAGTCCACCATTTAGGCCTATAAGTGTAACATAAAAAGCATTCAAAAACCTTAATTTTATTCTAAATTTCTCTAAAAAAAAACCTTGGCTTCTCTTAGTTTTTATTAAAAACATCACTTCTAGATATTTGGCTCCAGAAAGCTCATTTATTCTTTGAATTGTCAGAGATCATCCAACCCCCTAACAATTTGAACTTATAATCCTCATGGCACATGGGTGGCTTTGGGCGAGCTATCAACACTATTTACACTAATGAGAGCATTGATATTATCTGGCCCTTTATGTTTAGATTCCTCCATAACGCAATAAAGTACATTTAAATAAGGTGAAAATAGATTTTTAGTTGAAATCATCTTTATTCCTTGTGAAGAAAATGTGGTTACTATCATTTGAGTATAAACCACTCTTCTCGGTAACTAATCTTCATGGCTATCTTCTATTACCATTTCTTTTATAATAGCTTTCCTCCCTTCTTTATAATTTTTATTTTAAGAGTAATTATCCTCATTTCGCTCTTCAATTTTAATTCTTCCTCCCCCTCTCTGTTTGCTATTATAAGCTTCATCAAGCTATTGCACCACATCTATATTTGTTTGGAGATCATTGGGCTTGTCTTTTGACTTTACTTTCTATAAATCCTTGTTTTTCCTTACCTAAGCTTCCTTTTTATTATTTTTCATATTAGTTCTTGGCCCACTTGTTTCCTTTCTAGGCCTCTTTCCTTATGGGTTTCTAGCCTATTCTATTATAAGGCATTTTCCTTAGGCCCAAGCCTATGATAATTTATCAAGTCCAACAAAGCTTCTCTAACCTTATTCGACATCGGTAAGGATGGTTCTAGATATTTTCTCATGTTCTCCTTATTTAAAAGATTTTTTCCTGTCTTTGATCATCTAATTGAGCCGATGTTTTTTTGAACACTATGCCTATGCTCACTCATCATTATGTGAGCATAAGATTTTAGGCCTTAGGATACAAGCTAATTGATGAACACTATTAGATTTATTCCCGAAGAATTAAAAAGGAAGTTACAAAGAAAAGGATTAGAGCTTAAGGAAGCCTTAGATCAAATCCAAGCCAAGCCCAAAGCTTAATAAAACCCAAATTAAAAATTACCCAGCCATACCTTTTAAATGGTTGTACATCCATATTGCTTGGCCATACAATCAAGGTTGAAATCATAACCAACAAAAGGGTTTTAGAGCTTAACTCTCGTTAAGTAATTGGTTGTACAACCAATAGAGAGGGTTGTACAACTAACTTCTTAACTGTACGGATAACTTTGAAACTTTAATTCTAGAATATTCTTTTCTCTTATTTGTTGTGGATCGAGAATAGAATGAAACCAAAACTATTCTAGCTCTAGTACATCCTTTCCTTCTCTTTATAAATTTCTCTCATTTTGAATAGAGAAGGGAGGCTTAGATACCCAACCCAAACTCCACCAAATTTTCTTCATTAACATTCTAAAGCACAAAAACCCCAATCCTAACACACTCATTCAAAGATCCAAGGTGGTTCCCTAAACTTTGTGACTTTCATTTGCATACAAACCTTTGTATTTTGGAGGATTAATCATATCATAGTACCTATAAGGGAAAAGCAACAAGTCAAAAGCATTCTAGTGTTTTCTTAACTCTTCCTATTATTCCCTCCCCCCGTCCCCCCCCCCTTTTTTTTTTTTTTTATCAAAAACTCAATCTAGGTGGATTGTACAAACTATTAAAAAGGCTATATAGATCACCTATTAGTCTATACAACCCTCTTTGACTATGGAACAAATTGCAAATTCTTCTTCTCCATTTGACTGCTCCTTTCTCTAAGGTCTCTTAGGTGTTTTATGAGCTCTATTAACAAAATATGGGTAAGTTTTATGACTTGTGCCCTTATTCATTCAAATCATGAGGCGATAACCAAGTCTTGTGTTACATTTCATGATTTTCATGCCTCAAACTCCTTATTTATGATTCATGTTCTCTTGTGTGTTATGCTTTATGTTTCGACATAATTTTGAATATAAAAAAGAGAGGGATTTTTCATTCCTATGACCTTAAGAGCATTTTGGTTTTTTTATTATTCTTTTTTTATTATTGTTATGCTATAATCACCATCACCATGAAAAGGGGTGACTAATTCATTCCATTCACCATCTCTTAGATGATTATTATGATTAGAGTTTGGGGGAAAGGGAAGATCAACTCTTTATGATCCCCATTATGTTATATTTCATGTTTAGTGTCTAACACATATTATTTGCCTTATGATAACTCATTTTCTTAGTATGTCAACACCTTAGCCTTCTAAATGGTTAATGGTATACTTAGAAATGTTTTAGCTCTTTAAGAGTATCATGGGGAAGGGTTAAATAACCCTAGGATCGCATTTGTTAATACTTTTCTCAAAGATCTAATTATCCTTTAAAGTGCATTTGCTTGCCATGTTTATCATGTCTCATTCTCCATGATTCATGCATTTATATTTTATGTGTCATTTTTGTTATTTTATGATTCATGTGATGTTAAAATTGTAATGATTTTAGACAAAACATAATTAAGCCCCTTTGACTTGGAGGAGATTTGGTGAGATCCTTTTCTTAGGTGCATTTTTTTATGCTTTATTTTGTTGCCTTATCTTTTTTACGACCACTGAACTATTTTCTTTATGTGTAGGTGGTTATGTGTGCGTATGCTAATCTTGAATTTGCATATTTGAGATTGTTGATTATGCATATTCTCCTTTTAATTACTTGAATGTACCCAAGTCAACATGAGAATAGTTGTAATGTCTTGATGATATGCTTGATTGAGATACGCTAAGAACATGTTTAGGAGTGATAACCAAATTAACTAATAATAAGGCTACAATGGTAAATATAAATCAAATATGCCTGAAGGTCGGATCCCTAAATCCATGCATTTGAGGGTGCCTAACATTTTCCTCAATTCATACCTAATTTCCAAATTTGATCTCTGATTGGGTGGAGATAAATTGGGCCTTCTAATTGACTTAGATAGGTTTAAAATTTGTCATTGCCCGTAATCTTATCACAACAAAGTCAAACAACAACTCTACTTTCAATTAGGGATGATACTAATGTGTTGCCTTGTTCTACCCTCTATTGACCATAATTTTGGAAAAGGGCTTCTATTTTGAAGAACGCTTTAAGGCCCACTTGTTAATCCAAACTCGAGCCATAATTAAGGGGACATTACCAATGCATAACCCTTGTACTCTCCATCCCCTAATGATCATTCAAAGGTAGGAGTCACAAATAATATTCCATTAGTTCGAACGCAACCCTAAAAATAGATGGCGCTCATACATTGCTTTTGACTAGCATTGCTCTTGGGAACTAGCGAGAAAGCTTTTTGACTTTAATCCACTCTGAGATGTTGCATGAATATTACTTGCTAAACCTATTCCTCCACTGTGCATAGAACCATTATCACCACCTTCAACTGGTGTAAAGATACAATTCCTTATCTTTTAGATTACTCTTCCTTCTCCATATGGCTTATGGAAAAAGGATTGCTCAATACTTTTTGAACTCTGCTATTATGATAAATAAAAGTTCTCCTTTTTAGAATTGGTCCAAATTGGAGATGATTACTGGTCTCCCTTACCTTCTATTCATCTTGTATTTTCTCTTCACACATATTGTTAGGTTTTGTAGGATAGGACAGTAGTAAAATACAAATTTAAATGTAAAAAACTCTAAAAAGGATCCATACAATTTGATTAACTCGATGAAAGAGATATGAATCTTACTAATTTTAGGATGAGAGGCAAGATTGTTAGAAGACATATAGGGGGTTTACATTGGTAACACCCTACCTCGAGCTTAAAGTGTAGATCATCGAATTTAGATGCTACTAATAGATGAATGTACTCTACAAGTATCCATACAAACAAACTTTATCTAAAATGAATGGTGTGCTAGCATATATGTTTTTTTTACGTAACTCACACATTCTTTAAACTTTTGCATTTTAAAATAGTTATACGTATTTGGATACTCACACTTTTTTTTATTCCAAAAACCCTAATAGTTTTATGTATATCTCTTTACTTTGTATATTAGAACATATAGATAACTAGATATCTTATTATATTATAACTTTTAAAATAAAATATATATCTAAATATTTAAGATAATATCTTTATTTATCTTAATTATAAATATATGTCTAGAAAAAGTAGCAAGTATAGTTTTGTTTTAGGTTTGTTCTATATGTGCGACCCTATTGGTTCACACAACATTGGCAATAGGCTAAAATTATTTCTAGCACACAAATCATAAGTACCCTCTAGTAAGATATTATGACTACTCAAGTTATGTGAATGTCATTAATCTGACCTAACTATTCTGAGAAATAGTATTATAATCTTTTTATCACATTATATAACAATTAAACATAAAATATAGATCATGTCATCCTTATATAGTATAATTAAATTATTTCTCGATCTTTATGTAGACTGATATAAAATGACGTTAATAACCATTATCAATTCATTTTCATATGACCATGTAATTTCTTCAGTCTAACTCATCGAAAGGCCTAAGGATATATTTCTCATGAATGCATGAGGGATAAATTCCTTGTGAATCACTCATATTCCTATAATTAACTCCATGTCTAGTATTAGTCTATATAATCATCCTATTAAAGATAGTGTTAAACTATATGCAAATTTAAAGTTTATCATATTAGAATCCATAGTGATTTTTAGGTTAGAGGATTAAGACAACACTATTGCAAGAATTACTTATGACAATTTTCATGTAGTGTTCCCATAACGAATCAGTCAAATACAATATTTCTCAAATATGTATCTTTGTTTTTGACTTAATATCTCATATACATGATCAGTAAAACATAGTCATCAATCAAAACATATACTAGTCTTTATTCATTATTATCCCATCAATAATGACCGACTAGAGAGTTTAAAATAAAATTCTTTACATCTAAGAGTTTTACTATTAAGTAAAATACTTGATGACCTTAAGCAGAATTAACTATTCATAGAATTTGTTAATTTAGTTATAAATACAATCTAATAGAGATATTTCATAAAATGCAACCATGACATTATTAAAAAAATATCCATTACAAAATGGGTCTCGTACACATCATTGACTGTACTAACCCCATGCTCACAACCATAGTAGTAACAAAAATATGCTAATACGACTAGTCAACCTAACTATCCTATCTTCGATTACTAAAACCTTGAATCAAAGGCTTAGTTACATTTAGACATATCTTGATTCTCATGAAATATTGTTATCTAATTACATCTTCCACTAAATCTACATTGAGTAACCTTCAAACATCGTTTTTATCCTTTCTACACTTTCCTTATTCATATTAATGAGAGCAATGCCATGTATTTATAACCAATATAAAATTTTTTGGCAATCAAGCCTTTCCATAAGGGTGTCTCAATTCCATTCTTTTGGAGCCATAAGCACGATAGGTACAAGCCATTGAGTGTCTTTCAAAACATTCCATTTGTTAAGTAGAAATTTAAATTGGAATAAAAAATGATCTCTTTTTCTTAATTGCAAATTCTTCTTGAGTTTTCCATGCCTTGTTAAGAATAATATAAACTACTTTATCACTTATCACTTTCTACCCCATAATCTTTCTCATTAAAACATTTTTTTGTTGATTTTGACTAGTATCCATTATTGATAGGAGGGAAAGTATTCTTTATTCGCACTTCCATTTTTTCGTACCGTCAATCAATTCCTAGACTTCTATTTTGAATGTTATCTAATATTGCACTAACTAAAATTGGTAAGAATAAATGCACATTATATTCATTTTAGGCACAAAACATTTATGGAGGAGTCAAGGTTTAGGCTTAGGAGGGTGGGCCAGGTAAGGTTTGTGGGCTTTTAGGGTTTTAGTTGTGAAAGCTCAGAAGATCACATATAACTCACTTTGGAGACCTATTATACCTTTACACAATTCTATAAGGTAACTTGATTTTGAATTAGTTAGGTCAACTTGTGATATTCAATTTGGCTTCTTTAATCATTGTGACTCCTTAACTTTTTTGAGTTATCCGATCAATTTTTAACTATTTGATTTTTTATTAATTAGGTTGACTTGTGATCTTCTATTTGACTTCTTCTACAATTTTGATTCCTTAGCTTTTTTGAGTTGTCAAATTGACTTTTAAATTTTTAACTTTTGATTAATGAAGTGGACTTATAATCTTTTATTTAATGCTTTTATTATTGTGATTCCTTACTTATTATGAATAATCAAGTCAACTTGTAAATTTCATAACTATAACAAAAATCAAATTGACTTGCAAACTTTTTTATTTTTCTGTTAGCTAAGTTAACTTGTAATTTCTTTGACTCTTTAAGTAGTTGAATCAACTTTGAGATTTATGCTTTGACTTCTTAACTATTTGGTTTACTTTTATTTGGAGACTGTCATTTATAACTTTTAACTATGTTTTCATTTGGAAACTAATGAATTGAACTTCTACTTTGTCTTTTTTATAGATTGCTTTAATTTTTGTGCTTTGCTTCCACTTAGAGAATGCTTTAATTTTTTGCTTTTCTTCTTTGGACTATTCAACAAGTTAAGTTTATTTGGTAATCTCAACTTTTTAGATTTTTTTTTTAATTTAAACAACAATACTTTGCAATTTTACGCGTTTGGCTTTCTTTAATTTTCTTGACTAATTCAGTTAAAATATATTTGCATGTTTTTCAATTTTTTGTAAGAGGGTTTGTATTGAGGATATTTTGTATGCTCATTGACAACTAAGTGTAAGAGTCCTTAATGATAATGAAAATAACATAAGCCCTTGTACAATTTTATAAACTTAACATCCTACTATTGAACTTTTTGATCCATCATAGAGAGACAAAACATCTAAATGAATAGACAAAAAAAGTTTCATATTCATTCTTTGACCTAGCCTAACAATAGTACTATTAATCGTCCAAGCCTACAAGTTGAGATATTTTTTTCATTCTTTTAAAGTTTTTGCTAACAATCTATCATTGTTAGACGAACTCATCATCCATAAAGAAGTTTGTTAGCCTCTTTCTTTTAAGTTTGATGAAGAATTTACTTATATCAAATAATATTAGTAATGGATTGAAGATATGGTAACACAAAGGACGTTCTAACCAAAGCTAGAATTTATGTTGTCTTGTTTGTTTCACTCTTCAAATATGACAAATCGACAAACATAGTATAATACTTCTTTGAACATCAGTGTTCATCAACTAACACGCTATATCTTTCCACAGGTGAAGAATCAATCTCATTATAGGACTTCAATGTACTTGGCAATTTTTAACTGTAGGCATGCTTTATAATGAAGTGATCCTTTTTGCTAAACAACTTATAAAAGTGATGAGCAAGGTCAAGCCCATATATTATACAACTGTGAATACTTATTTCATATATTCCATAAGCATTCTAATAAAGTTGGCAATGAATTTGAAATGACTATTAAGAGTTAGGTGTAATTTTGGCATTTAATAGTAAATATGCTAACCCTCTAGAAAAAGATTATACAAAGCAAACCTCTTAGCCTAGGAAAACTTTTAAACTAATAAGGGTTATTAGGGAACTATTACCTTATGATCAAAAGTAGTAAAGTCCTTTTACAACATTTGGCATAAGAGACTATAGTGAACAAAAAGTATACTTGGCTACATTAATTTCTTATTAGCTATACATATTTGTTATTCTTCATGGAAACACTAGCCTCATATATCCTACCACTTTTAAGGTTATAAGCATGATGGCTACTCGTGATTTACTTTGGTTACCTACCCAATATTAACAAGCATTTATCGTGGCTTGCATGCCATTTCTACTTCAATACACCTATAACAATGCGATAAACAATTTCCAATCCATTATGTTTATGAATGGCTAGTTGATAGATTTGCGACACACTTGAAGACGGATGATAAAGTAGAATTTGCCATGATAACTATTTATAGTAGGGAAAGGATGGCAAATACTTTACTAAGCCCTAAACATGTTTTTAGTTTTGGAGAAAGGCTTTTACCAAAAAAAACTCATGTCCTCAAAGATAATGATTCTCTGTCTTTTGGATAGTGTAATTATTTTATGAGTCTTTATTCTACTTATTTGACTTTTCATTGCAAAAATGCATTAATTGTCAAACTATATAGTCTTTACAGGTTCAACAGATAATTTGATTTTTGTTAAGATACTCTTTGAAACATATACAAAGTTTTGAAATGACCAATACTAAAAGATGTACTTAGATTTTGAAGTTCTTGCATAAGACTTAATAGCGAGTCTACCATGATAATTCCCTCTCAAATACCTAAGAAACCTTTTCTACAATTCAAGAATATGAAAATTGGTAACCAAAAGAATGGTGCTAAGCTTTTTCAACTAACATGAATCTTAGTATTAAATTAGTATCAAACTTAATCAAATCGTATAAGCCTAAGGTTGCATTTAAGAAAAGAATACTTATAGATGCGCTCCAAAAAGAAGTCAAAACTAAAAAGAGGAAGAACATTATCATCAGTTACTTTGAAACAAAAGCATCATCCTCTAAATTATAATAAGAAAATTATTGATAATGTTCTAAAAAAGGGACAACTTATAAAATAATGTATGTTGTAAAGGGTTAATAAGGATCAATTAGTAAGTTTTAACTATCCTAAAAATGATTGCATCATATTTGAAAATTGTAAAGACCTCTAATCAATCACAAGCAATAGAAAGTTACAATTTTTTCTTATAAACTCTCAAAAAGAGATATCATATAAATTTTTATAAGTGAAGAATATGGTGATGAAAGTGGGAATAATTCTAATGACCCTTGAAAATATAAAATTACAAAGATCAATCAATGTGGCATGCTTTCATTAAACCATCTCAAAGATATCCCCACTTCTTCAATCTTCCTATCTTTCGTCAAAATTCTTGTAAAGCTTATTTTCTTTTTTCTTTTTTTTTTCCCTTTTGCATTTTTTTATGCATTTTCTTACTTATTTTTTCTTCTTTCCCTCTCAATCTTTGGTTACTTTAAATTTGTAATAACTTTCTTCTAATTTTTATAGTTTGATCCTACATGAAGTGAAGCTTCAATTTGATTGCCTTACTAATGCCATAACTTTGAATAAACAAGGTCACGACTTGCCATTAATGGAATATGTACTATTTGCTAAAAAAGATAAGGCCTCAAAGCTACCTATTGTACTAGAGAGTTTTTTTGAACAAGGAAAGACCTTAAAGAAACAAAAAGGGAAGGAGCCTATGAGTTTCCTTGCCCTATCTAAGATTTCTAAATTCTACAATACTGATATTGTGCTTAATTATCGACATCAAGTGGCGAAGATGGTATGGAAAGATTTGTAGAAAAAGATAATAGCAATTGTAGATGAAAATTTATCTTTTTGGCTAAGGAGATTAGTACAATTTCAATGAAAGCATTCCAAGAAAGCAATTTGGGAGCTACCTTGAAAAAATTCAAACATTTAGAGAGTTGGAGTTTAATCTTTCCTTGCAAATGTCATTAGATGTTCAACTTAAAAAACTTAAATAACTCGCCAGAAAACTTTATAATCTTTAACTCTTAAGCTATAAGTTACTAAAGATCATTCTTCTATTAAAACATAGTTAGCAAAGGTTGAAGAGGATTTGAAACGCATGATTCTATGAAAGAATGACTTTAATCTTCTTTATAGAAATCAAATAGAGATATATCAAACTTCAAAAATGAGATTTTCCAAGCAAAAGTAGAAATATCTTTAGTCAAGATTGCTCCGCTTAAAGTGAAGCTAATGATTATTCCTTGAATCAACTCAAAAGATTGCTTAAAAATGAACTTAGCAGTCAATAAAACCTTGACTAGCAACCCTTAGTTTTTATTTTCTTTTTTTGTTGCATGCATTTAGAATTTTCATTATTATAGTTGGAAAAAAATTTAAATTTTGTTCCATGTGCAAACTTTGCATTATATTAAGACTTGATGCTTTGATGAAAACTCTTTTTTTATACACCAAAATTCTTTTAGGTTACAAAACTTGGCAAAATACCAAATTGCTTTTGTAACTTCCTAAGAAGGATTAAGTCTTTATGCAGTTTATTTTTATTTTATTTTATTTCTTAAAATTGTTTATAGTTTTAGCTTATTTAAAGTAAAAGTGGTTTTAGACATCTGAGGATAGTAGCACTTTAAGAACTTGCTATTATTGCACTTCATCTTGATCCATAACCATATATTTCACTAGAATAGACTTCTTAAACAAAATAAAGAATTCTAATTAGAAACAAACTTATTACCTATGTGCCTTGACATGATTATGGGTCTTCAAACTACAAGAACTAGATCATATACCTAAAATAATTGTGGTCATGCATTTTGATTGAAGGATTTCAATAATCAAGCTTAATAACATTGTAATCTTTGTTAGGCTTCAAGTCAATTCACATCAAGAGCCTTTGACTCCTCAATACGTAGATGAATATTATATTCATTTATAAGTCATTCTTGAACAACAATCCTTAAGGATGGAATTTATTGGTCTGATGGAAGAATATTTTTCACACATCATAATATTTGCTCACATAAGATGCATCATAATTTCCTTTTTGAATTCTTTGTATGGATTAGCTTTAGCCTATTTAGAAAAGTAGTCAATGGTAGCAAAAATATAACAATTCCCACCTAAGATCTTTGGTAAAGGACAAACAACATCTGAACCCCAACCATCAAAAGACCATGATGCAACTACTGGATGAAGTGGCTCGGGAGGTTGACGAATCAAGTTTACATGAAAGTCATACTTTTGACATTTTTTGGTATAATCCATGCAATCTTTTACCATAATGGGCCAGTAATGTTTGATCCTTTTAATTTGAAAATGCCTTTTTAGCTTTGATTGATGAGCACCACATATCCTTAAATATGCTTATTATATTGTGTTAGATGCTTCCTCTTTTTAAAGGCATCATAATAGTACCTCATCAAAAGAATAACAATAAAACACACCTTGATATTATGTCAATCAAAAAGTGTGACATGCTATCTCCATTTTAGGTCGTGGATTATCAATTTACATCCCCATGCTCTAAGTAGTTGATAAGTGGTTCTCTTATATTTCTCTTCAATTTCATGAACAAAGATAACACCCATCTCTTCTTCATCCTTTCAGGTAGCAGAACCTATCATTGACATAACAACATTTTAATTTTTGGACCATGTAGTGTTAATTATTAATGCCAAATTTGCCAACGTATCAACTTATTGATTCTCATTTCAAGATACATGCTCAATTGTCATCTTGTCAAATAATGCAATAAGTCTTATTGTATATATGAAATATGGTAAGTCTTTAATCTTTCTTACTTCATATAGCAAGAGAATATGATTGATAATTAATTTTGAATCACCAAATATTTTAATAAATGAAATATCCATGTCTATTTTCATCTCAAGCCTAAAGATTAAGACCTAATACTTTACTACATTATTTGAATATAGCTTAGTGAGGTTGAATACAAATGGTAATACTTCTCATTATAGAGTGATGAATACAACTTTAGCACAAGCACCATCATACTTAACAACCCCATCAAAGAACATTATCTAAGGCCATGGAGTTTTAATAAGGAAAATTTATCCATTTGTAAGGTCTTCAAAGAATTACCAATCATTAGGAATTGAATGATTTGCAAGGAAGTCAATTAAAGCTTGTCTTTTAACTACTTTTTATGGCACATAATTGATTTCAAATTTTTGACATGAAAATGCCCATTTAGCTAACCTATTAAATAGGCCTAATCTTAATATTATGTACTTTATCAAATTAGCTTATGAGTTTAAATGAATTGAATGTGCCTAAAAATAATTGCTCAACTTTTTAATGGCGAACATTAGTGCCAAACATATCTTCTAAATATGAATGTAATTAAACTCTACCCTATACATTATTCTAATAAGGCAGTAGAGTGTGTGCTCTTTCTCTTCATCATTTCATTGAGCAAGTAACACTCTCATAGAATTTCCTTAAGTGGTGATATATAAAATTAGAGGTTGCCTTTGAATTAGTGATTTCAAGACTAGTAAACTCAACAAATACTCCTTAATGTGTTTTAAAGCATTACTACATGCTTCATCCTACTCAAAAGGGACATCTTTCTTCATCAAATAAATAAATGGTTAACACCTTTGTACTAAGTTGGAGGCAAACCTTCTCATACAAGCTAACGTTACTTATAAAGTTTTGATCTCACAAATATTTCTAGGTTCAGGAATTTTAAAGATGTCTTTGATCAACTTCAATTCCTTTATATCACAATAAAGCTTAAGAATTTTCCTAAAGAGACTAAAAATGTATTGCAAAGGATTCTTCTTGAGATTGTACTTTCTTAAATGTTCAAAAAAATAGTGTAAATCTTAAAGATGATCAGTTGCCTTTTTAGATTTCATAACTAGATCATCAACATAACGCTTAATATTTTTATGGAGCATATCATTAAAGATCTTTTACATGGCCTTTTGATAAGTGGCTCCTATACTTTTCAACCTAAAAGGTATAACTCTATAACAATATATTCCTTTTGGTGTTCAAAATATTATTACTTTTACATCTTTTAACACTATCAAAATTTGATTTAGCTAGAAAATCCATCTAAAAATAACAATTTATATACACTATAATAGCATCAATTATAATATCAATAGTGAAAAATGGAAAATCATCCTTTAGACAAAGCATTATTAAGATCTCAAAAATTAATGCAAGTCCTTATTCGTCCAATTTTCTTCTTAATAGGGACTATTTTGAAATCTAAGTATGATAATGGACTTTATGAATAAAACTAGCTTCAATGAGCTTATTAACTTCAATTTCAATTAATGGAATCAACTTAGGATGAAAATGCCTTTGAGCTTGCTTGATGCAGTTTATTCTCAGTTAATTTCAATTAATGGAATCAACTTAGGTTGAAAATGCATTTGAGCTTGTTTGATGGGTCTTACCCTCTACCTTATTACAAAATGACGAACTACAATTTTTTGATCTAATATATGCATTTCCTTATATGACCAAATTAAGACATCATTATATTTAGTGAGTAGCTCTATGTAAGTCTTTCCTTCTTCAGTAGCTAAACTTGTGCTTAAGAAGATAGGTTGTGGTTCTCCTTATTTCCTAAGATTGATCTCTTTTAACTTATCAATCATATCTTTATTTCTATCGAATGTAGGTAGATCACCTTTAACATTTTCTTCGATCAATGGTTCATCTTTGTTAACATCTTTTATGATGAAATTATATGATCCTATTATTTCATCTTCTTCTTTTTGGTCATCATCAATTTGGTGATCACTACTTGTTGAGCTTTTAATGATTCCCCAGCTTTTAACACCTTTTTAGTCGCTTGCTTCATTCTATAAATCAATCAAAATTAGAAGAAACTTTTTTTTTGTTCTTTACTTTTTTGGCTCTAAGACTTTAAGCTTTGCCTGAACAAGAATCCTTCAATTTATAAATGCCTTTCTTTTTTGTGTTCTAATATGATTAAACACCAAACACAACTTAAAGGAGCTCCAATCAATCAAAAAAAGAGGGCTTTTAAGATTTATGTTGATTCTCTTCATCTCCAACTATAGTGATATATTTAGAGTTCTCTTTTGTGAATTTTTAAGTATGAAGGATTCATAGCTAAGACTAGCTTTAAAGGTTTAAATAGTGATACAACTTTCTCTCTAAACTTTGCAAATCCTGCTCATAACTATCTTGATCACTATCTTCTAAATCTTATGAAAGCTTAAAAGCTTTATTTTTTTCGTATACCTAACTTTAACCAATAACTTATAAGTATTAAGGTTAATGTCATTTGTATGCTTAGTAGGTAGATCTCCATGTTCAACACTAGCCCTTATAAAGGCTTCACAGATCCCTTTGGTGAATGTTTTGAAAGCCTTAAGAGTGATAAGGCTAATGATAGGGAAAATTAGGTCCTTCAAACCTTGAGCAATATCTTTCGTTTTGGTTTAAAATGAAGCTTAATCTTTTTTTTCCTCTTTGATGTGGGAACATAATAAAATGTTGAAGTTTTTTACTTCGAATTACTCGAGTCTCTGAAGGAAGATTTCTTTTTTTCTTCCTTAAAGGTTGATCCCTTTTAGATGCCTTTTGGTTCTTTTTATCATTAGATGATTCATTTTTCCCCTTTAATTATATTGGGCCTAAACTGCACCTCTTCTATAATGCATGATGAGAAATAAAATTTTGCATTAGCAAATATAAGTTTGCCATAATGAAAAGGTTAGAATTAACTACCACCTTTTTCACTTATCTATCCTTGTAATATTTAAAGCATTGATAGAATGTGGACAATCCATAATGATGAATCTAGGGGCATCCTAATAACATGTTATAACTTGTCTTTGCATCAATGACATGAAACATGGCACTTAACTCCATGTCATTAATAAGTAAGTTAAGTCAGACTTTGCTTATAGCCTTTTGCCTACCCTGATTAAATTTTTGAAACATCAACTAATTTTGGGAGAGTTCATCCATATGTAGAGAAAGTTACTTCATGATTTTTAATTAGTAAGATGTCAATATATGATCCATCATCTACCAAGATTTTATTAACTTTTTTTCTCTCAAATGTATCATGTGATGAAAAGGGATCGATTATAAGGTTTGGAATTGAGCAAGTGATCATCATTTGTGAAACTAATATTTCCAGTGTATGCACAGAAGTCTTGAGGGCTAAATGTCTTTGTTTTCCCAACTTTTAGGTTATCATATGGTTCTTCCTTTTCTTTAAGTTGTTAGCATATAATGAAATGAAAAGGCTTTCTCATGAATTTTTTAAGCATGAAATTAGTCAAAGTAATTGGCACCCTTAGTTTTTAATGAAAAAGATAATCACTTGGGGATGAACTAATAGTTTTTTTTCTGCCTCCTTTACATTTTTTGTTTTAGTAGTGCTACAGACTTCTTTGGCCTCCCCCCCCCCCCTCCGATAATAGCTTATTTAGGCTTAAGTCTTTCTTTAAAAGCATGCTTCTTTTTACTCCTTTTCTAAGTGATGATAATTCATCCTTCATCATCATATTTATCTTGTTGTCCCTTGGCACCAAGAGGGGGGGGGGGGGGGTTGAATTGGTGTACAAAAAAATTTCAAGAACAAAGAAGAGGGGAAGAAGAATGAGTAGAATGGAGACAACCAATTTATAGTGGTTCGGATATAATCGACCATACGTCCACTCCCCAATTGACCAATTAGGTATTTCACTATCTTAAGGTGTTTTCAAGCTCACACCTAACTTGTACAACTTGTGTTTTGATGGCTCACACATAACCTTACAACAATGTGTTTTTAGGCTAACACACAACCTCACTCAAGTATTTCACTAGGCTCACTCTTAAACCTATCTTGGAGTGTTTTGCAGGATCACACTATAACCTTACAACTTGGTATTTAATGCTTACACCTAACACTTATAATTTCATAAAGAAAATTGAAGAAAATGAGTAGCAAAGATTGAGAGCTTTAATCACTTGTAATAAATTTCTTAGCAACCTTATTCATGGTTGTTTGATGGTCTATTTATACCCAAAATTTACCAAAGAGACATTACAGATCAAATCCTTGAGACATGCTAGGCAGATTCTGCATTAATTGCTTGTCAAGATGAGATTGTTGTCGCTACTGAATCCTTTGCGATCGTGATTTCCAAATTTCCTTATAGGAGCCAAAAGTTACGGCGAAAAATCCTATTTGTGTCTAACGGCTAGTCCATATGTTAGCTTTCCATTGGTTCTTTAGGAAAATATAGTCGTTGTGTTTCTTCGACCAACAAAAATAGCAGTCGCGACTTCACTTGTAAAGACTGTGACTGTGACCGTGAAACAACCTGCCAAATCTTACAATTTTTACTATCAAAATTCATGGTCGCTACCAACATATAGCATTCACAATTTTTGTCTTCCAACGGCTTCCTTGGACACTTGTTAAGCTCTAATTGTGAACTTGATTCTTATCTTGGAGTTTTTGAAAGTTGCGGTCACGATTTCGGTGCGACACAGACCGCGAATTCCACTGTCAAAATCGGGCTCCTTCTTTTTCATGGGTCGCGGTCGAGAATGGCTCTGCAATTTTGCCTACCTGATTTTCAGCATGTTTTAACATGAGTCGCGGTAGCGAATCTAGGATTGCGATCGCGATTTACATGTTACTTTAGAGTTTAACATCTCCTTCCATCTCTTCTTGAGAGATTTATCTATTTTTGCAAAATCAACACTTACTTGAAATATTAGTGATGATCAATCTCCTTTGTCAAGATCAAAAGAGGTTCTAGACTTAAGATTAACCATCTTAGTCTAACAATCTCCCCCTTTTTGATTTTGATAACTTAGATTGATCCAAAGTGAAAAATAAGTATGGAAAAGTAAAATTGAATCATACTTAGAATTGATGATCACTTAAGATGCTTAGCAAAGATTTCTAAGTGTGAAGTTAAGTTGCTTCTTAGTTGCTCCCCCTCAACTTATGCACTCACTCCCTTTTAATTAGTTATCTCTCCTTTGGATAATTTTTCACTCGTATCTTATCTTATCTCTTCCACTTTGGCAAGATAAAAAAGGTTAGATAAGACGAAAGATAATTAAAGGGAAATTTAAGGCATAAATTATTAAGGAGCATAAGAATAAGTATGAAGCAAAAGCATGTAAGGAACAAACATTAATCATAAAGATAAAAGTAATTGCTCAACATAAAGATATGGAAAAAAAAAAAAGAACAAACTTTTATAAATATACCAAATGTGGGATTACAAAATTTTCGATTACAAAAAGTAAACTAAGAAAAGAAAAAGTACACAGAGAAACCTAAAATCTAAAAGACTGGAGAATCACTGTCATATCCAGAAAAGTCATCCTCGTGCTCTTAGAGGCCACCCTCAGCCTCATCTTTGTCTTTCACACCTTCATCCCCATCTTGTGTATCTTTGAAATCCGTGAAGTTGGGGAGATGGCAAGGTGGAACTCTGAGTTTCTCTTGGAGATCCACCATATCGCTGTGGAGGTGGGAGAAGAATAAAGATCATCTCTTCATCATCCACATAAGTTTATCAAGCTTACTATTGATGGTGGAGAGGGATACTTTAGACTTAAGCTTAGGTGGTGGAGGAGCAGAGGGAGAAACTTCTTCAAGAAGTAGACGCTTCCGCTTAGAAGCTTGCGAGCTCTCCATACGCTGAGCCCCAAAAGCACCAAGAAGGTATACGTAGGAATCTGGATGAATTGCCTTAGTGTTGATAAAGTAGGTGAGGTCCAAAAAGTTCTGAGCAGGTAGATACTTCTTGGTGAGTAGCTTCTCCTTATCCTCATCAAGTCTCCCATAAATCGATAGATTGCGGTGATGTGAGAGTGGAGCAAAAATTGACTCTTCGGTTTCGTGCTCATATGGATCAGTTGATCCATGAGATAGCAGCCAGTTTGGAGCTGTTGGTTCTTCACAAGGTAGAAGAGGAATGCAAGATCTTTTTATGGAACCTTATCGTTCCCATCACCTCTTACATTGATAAAGAAGGTGATGATGCGGTGAAAATCCACAAGGGCAAAGTTTTTATGTGCTTTGCCAGAGAGGATCTTGGGTCGTCTCTCACTTCGATCAAAATTTCTGCCCAAAACTCTGAATATATAACATCGAGAACCGAAATAATAAATGGAAGGTACTCACCGATTTGAAGGTTAAAGAGGGAGGACAGTTGCTTGAAGGTGATGAAGTACGAATGCCCAAAAGCGCGAAATATGAGACTGTACTGCATGGCAGGAGATTCCATTTTACTACTCAGTTGAACCGTGCACCTAAATTCTTGGATTCTTGTACCCTGGTTCATCTCTAAAAATGAACTCATTCCAGCCAAGGTTGGACAGGAATGCTCAGATTTCGTTGTGGATGCCAAAAGTCTCAAATAGAAATGTGGAGGGTATCTTGTTAGGTAGGATGACTTTGGAGAGGTTTGCTTTATATCACTCCTTTTCTTCACGGGTCACTCTCTTAATATATATAAAGGAAAGAGGGGCAGAGGGTTGTGCTATACCCTTGCCTTTTTTAGCTCTGGAAGATTTTTTTGGTGCCATGAAGAACTTGAGAGAATTTGAGAGATTTAGAGAGAATTGGAGATTTGGAAGTTTGAGATATGAAGTTGTGATGAAAAGCATTGTTGAGAGGGTTTATATAGGCTCTGAAGAGACATCCAATAGCCATAAATGGCTAGAAATGGATTAAATGAAGGGTTGGAAATGGTTGGTAATCAAATCACTTAATTGCCTAAGCAATTGCTCTAATTCACATCCGCGAAATTGGAAGTCGCAACTGCAAATTTTGGAAAATATGAGTAACAGACAAATTTTCCTCGGGAAATGGTGCGTCAACGGTCATATTTTTGAAAATCTGACAAAATTCGTGGTAAAGAGTGATTTTCGCAACCACGATTTGACATTTGACAGTTAGGTAAAGTTGACTTGTAATTCACGACCGTGAAGAAGAAATAATGACTGCGAATTATGAGTCAATAAGGATAAGTATGAGAAAATTTTGAAAACATGTGATCCACTAGAAATAAATTATAAACCTGTTCATACAATCATCACTTATGTATAACATACATAACAATCAATCATAGCATCAAAGTTTTTACTTTAGGGAACTACCATCAAACATTCTCAATTCTCTCTTAATAAAGTTTATCCTTTCTTCATTTAGAGGTTTAGTGAAAATGTTTGCAAGTTGATAATTTGTGTCAATAAATTCTAACAGAACATCACCCTTTTGCACATTATCTCTAAGAAAATGGTGTCTAATATCTATATGCTTACTCCTAGAGTGTTGGATGGGATTCCTAGAGTGATTAATAGCACTTGTATTATCACATTTGATAGGAATGTGATCAATTGTTTTGCCAAGTCCTTTAATTGTTGTTTCATCTACAGAACTTAGGTACAACAACAACCAATAGCCACATACTCAGCTTTCGTAGTGGACAAGGCAACCGATGCTTGCTTCTTACTAAACCAAGAGACTAAACATTCTCTTATAAATTGGCAAGTTTCGAAAGTGCTTTTTCAATCTAAGAGACTTCCTGCATAATTTGCATCCCAATACCCTATTAGGCTAAAGGAAGAGTTCCTAGGATACCAAAGTCCTAAGTGAATTGTGCCATATAAGTATTTGAAAATTCTCTTAACTGCATTTAAATGAGATTCCCTAGGAGAAGATTGAAACCTAGCATACATGCAAACACTAAACATTATATCTGGCCTGGAAGTAGTAAGATAGAGTAGAGATCCGATCATCCATTGATATCTCTTTTCATCTATCGCCTTACTCGATTCGTCTTTGTCTAGTTTGATGGTACTACTCATTGGAGTTTTAACTACCTTGCAACCTTCCATGCCAAATTTCTTGAGCATTTCTCTTGTGTATTTGGCTTGGTTGATGAAGATCCCTTATTTGGATTGCTTCATTTGTAGACCAAGAAAGAATTTGAGCTCTCCCATCATGCTCATTTTGAATTCCCTAGTCATACACTTAGCAAATTCTTCACAAAGAGATTCATTAGTAGCACCAAAGATAATATCATCAACATAGATTTGGACAATTAAAATGTCATGATTGTGCTTTTTCACAAATAGTATGGTGTTAACCTTCCCTTTTTTCAAACTCATTTTGTTAAAGAAATAAACTGAGTCTTTCATACCAAGCTCTTAGAGCTTGTTTTAAACCATACAAGGCTTTGTTTAGTTTGAAAACATGGTTAGGAAAACAATGTGACTCAAAATTGGGAGGTTGTTCTACATAAACTTCCTCCTCAATGATACCATTTAAGAAAGCACTTTTCACATCCATTTGAAAGGTTTGAAGTTCATATGACATACAAATGCTCAAAGAATCTTAATGGCCTCTAACCTTGCTACGGGGATAAAGGTTTTATCATAGTCTATGCCTTCCTTTTGGTTGTACCCTTTGGCAACCAATCTAGTCTTGTTTCTAGTAATGATCCCTAGCTCATCTAACTTGTTCCTAAACACCCACTTACAACCTATAATTGGGTATTCCTTAGGCCTAGGGACAAGTTCCCATACTTTGTTTCTCTCAAATTGGTTGAGTTCTTCTTGCATAGCAAGTACCCAACACTCATCATCAAGAGCCTTATCAATTGACTTTGGCTCAAGTTGAGAAACAAAAGCAAGATTATTATCTAAATGATGAAATTGAGATCTAGTACTTATACCCTTTGATGTATCACTAATGATCAAGTCTTTATGATGATACTTGGAGAATCTTCAATCTTTGGGTAGTTCTTGTCTTGGCTCTTCTTGTTGTTGATGTTGTTGATCTTTATCCACTTTTGAAGAGTCATCTTCATCTTTTCTTGTAGGATCTTCCAAGTCCATCTTTTCAAGTTCACATATATGGTCATCAATAAAAGTACCTTTCCCAAGATCAAGCTTACTAGATTCATCAAATACAACATTCATAAATTCTTCAACTACTATAGTACTCTTAAAGACCCTATAAGTTTTGCTACTAGTAGAATAACCCAAGAAGATTCCTTCGTTGGTTTTTGAATCAAATTTCCCAAGATTATCCTTGGTGTTCAAAATGTAGTACTTACATCCAAATACTCTTAGGTATGAAATTTTGGGTTTTCTACCATTCTATAGCTCATAAGATATTTTTATTGAGAATTGGTCTTTTGAAAACTCTATTTGCAATATAACATGAGGTATTAATGGCTTCGACCCAAAAGTAATTTGGTAAGGAATACTCATTGAGCATTGTCCTAGCCATCTCTACTAATGTCCTATTTTTCCTCTCTACAACACCATTTTATTGTGGTGTTCTAGGAGTTGAAAAATTATGAAAAACTTCATTCTCTAAACAATAGTTTTCAAAAGATTTATTTTGAAATTCTTTTCCATGGTCACTTCTAATAGAAGAAATGAAGTAACCTTTTTCATTTTGAACCTTTTTTGCAAAACTTTTAAAAGCATCAAATGAATCATTCTTATGAGCTAAGAAGGATACCTATGTAAACCTAGAGTAATCATCAACTAGGACTAGTGCATAGTATTTTTCACCTAAGCTAGCACTTCTAGTGGGTCCTATTAAGTCCATATGAATAAGTTGAAGAAGTCTAGATGAACTTACAACATTTTTTGCTTTATGTGAGGCATGATATTGCTTCTCCATTTGGCAAGGACCACATGTCTTGTCTTTAGAGAAGTTTAGCTTGGGAAGTCCTTCCACTAGTTCCCATTTAGAGAGACTTTGAA
>CATIWR010014755.1:0-11897 GCA_949677035.1 Omphalea diandra | reverse complement strand
TTAACGAGGTTCGGCCAATTATGCCTACGTCCTCGGACACTACCAAAATTATATTTCACTAAGAAAAAGACTACAAAGTGAAATATTACAAAAGAGGGAGAAATATTGAAAATTGCCTAAGAGATGAGTAGACAATTTTTGGGATTATAAAACTAAAGGAATTAAGGCTCTATTTATAACAAAACAAACTCTCACTCATTTAGTCTATTTCCAATGTGGGATATGACTTTATTTATAACAAAAGGAACTCTCTTCCCTTTGTTATTTCTCCGATGTGGGATATCAAATGAGCCACCATAATTCAACAGATCCATTATAGACTAACCACTTAAAAGATATAATTATTTTTTGAAATTTGAAATTTAAAATTTATTACTAAAAAAATAAAATATTGCTAGCTAGCATGTTGCGATTCAACTGTTATAATCTTTACATAGCAGATAGAAACTGTGCTTTAGAATTTCTCCACTTGATAACTTCACAAGTGACAATTAGTTTTTTCTTTTTCTCAAACAAGAAAGAAAAAGAAAAAAGAAAGAATTGTTAGAATTTTTTGTTGACTAATATTAATTATTAGTTTGTTTTAATTTTTTATAAAATGGACTGAATAATATAATTTATTGATTAATGAATAAATTCAATTAAAATTGCGATTAAATGAGTTATGAGCTTATGACACCATTAGTTGGCCGATATGAAAAATGGTATGTGTAGGCCTAATTTAAAATAGATCTGTGATGAGTAAGTCTGTTAAATTTATTATAAATACGCTAAGTTCCCTTTTCTACTTTCATAACTCTAGTTTTAGTTGCTACACTCATTGATAGCCGTCTTGTGAGAAAGTCAAGAAGATGAAGACTTAGATTTCGATTTTCAATCATTCTGATCTATTTTCTTAGTGTTAAATTTCAGTGGTTGATATTATGACCTAAAATAAATTTGTATCTACTGCACAAACAGATACGCAATTTGTTTCCGCTTAGTTGTTGATTGGTGTTCTAAATTCATGTACTAGATCCTAAATAAATTCTTATATGTGGTATCAAAGTTTAGATTTGTACATGATTTAGAACCCTAAATATTTTATATTGATAATGAACTTATGAGTTTGTTTACTTGTTTTATCTGAAAAAAAAAATACTTAAAAAAAATGATTGCCAAGTGAAAATTAACTGCCAATATTGTCAATATTATTGTTTACCACAAATTACAATGGGCAGAATGTTTCTGGCAAGAAAACCTAATTATCAAATTTGGGCATGATAATAAGTAGGGCTGAGCATTCGGTCGGTTCGGTTCAAACCGAACCGAATTTATGAAAACTGAATAGATCGAATTTAGTTTAAATTCAAATCGAACCGAACCGAAAATTAAGATAAACCGAAGCAAACCGAACCGAAAAAAATCGGTTTGGTTTGGTTCGGTTTTCGATTTTGGGCTTAATGGGTTGTTGGGCTTTTTTTATCTTATATAAAATAATTTATTTTTAGTTTTTTAAACTCAAATTAAAAAAAATCTCACAAATTCGGTTATTCGGTTTTCTTAATTTTAAACCGAACCGAACCGAAAACTGAATTTTTTTTATTTTTTTAAACCGAACCAAACCGAATTTACTTTAAAACCGAACCAAATAAACCAAATTCACTAGGTTCGGTTCGGTTTTGCTCACCCCTAATAATAAGTATGGTTCATTTGAACAAGTTGTGAATTTCTTCCATAGTGAACCGACACATTACTCGTCAAATCTGGGCATTACAAACACACAAATTTACTGTGTCCAATGTGATTTTCACATTGGTGAACAAATTGTAAGCCGTCTTTTTTTAACAACTGTTTATGGGTTGATGTGGGTATTACCACCAAAGTGGAACATCTATTGAAATTTGTACAGTTATGACTATGGACTGCATATATATATGACCATGATTAGTAGCAACAGACTAACAAGTTATATGAGCAGTTCAACAATATGACTATGGCTTTTTAGGAATCTCCTCGCCACTCGCCACTATCCTATAACCTAGTACTCAAAAAGAGCTTCGCGATCCTATTGATGTTCCCACCAACAGCTTTCACAGTCCTCTTAGTAGGATGGAATAGGAGATTACTGATACCAAAGAGAGAGAGGAGAAGAAGAAGATGACAGGGAGGAAGATAGTATTATTAAATGTTATAAGCTATGAAGATTTTAAAACTCATGTTTTGAAGAAGAGAGAATTTTATTACTTAGGGATTTCTGAAAACTGAACTTGATTACAAATGAGAGAATGTCCTCCTTAAATACGCAACTAAAGGAGAGGATAAGATTCTTTCGACAGACTCAAGTGGCCAGCTCATCTGATAAGCTAAAGTGGCTAGCCTAATATAAACACATTAAAGCAGCCAGCTCATACAAACAAAAGAGCCAGTTCATAGCACATTTATCAAAGATAATTATTAAAAGAGTCAGCTAATGCAAATGACAAACTTTGCTAGCTCATTACACACTTAGCAGACAAAATAAAGAACAAACTTAAAAGCAGATTCCTCTTTATCCCTTTTCGGATTGGCTCATGTGAAAGAGATAGGTTCATTATCTCATAATCTTCATCTTCCATGTCTGTTTGGACTTTAGCATCTACCTTTTCAGCTACCAGAATATATTCTCCATATTTCTACTAAAGATCCTCAAGTTAATAAGGATCTTGGCGATGAGGATCAGAAAACTGACTATTTAGGGGATTTGAGCTTTTGACCAGAGGAGCATTCCCATTATTGACAATAGGTTTTAAGCTCATTATGATATTTTCAAGGTAAAGTGTCCCATGGTGCCTCTTCAGCTAAAGTGGTCCAAATCTCTTTAGAGATAACCTTGTTTCGTTCAAACATGAATCTCTGGAATTCCCTGAACTGCTCATGCTTGTCAAGAGCATCAGTCCATAATGAAAACTGATACTCCTTGTAGTAATGTAGACACCCAAGCATTTGAGGAGTAAAACCAGATGGGCCAACGAGGCATGATCTGTGAACTGTAAAGACAACTCTTTTGTTCAAGGCTATCTCTTGAGAGCAGTAATAAACCGTAGCTTTCATGTAGTCAATCCATTTTTCAAGCGGTTGGAACCATTCAAGAAAAGTTATTAGGCAGGGATTGTGCTTAGTTCCTTATTTTAGGGAGTAGAGGTATTGTTCAAAGTGTAATGGTTTGACCTCTACAGCTATGGTGTATAGGTGACAAAAGTACCATAAAAATATCAGCAATTCCTTTGGCCATATCCATCCTTCATTTGAGACTTATAGACCTTTAAGAAAGGATAAAAAGGATGGAAACCAAGGACTTCCATGAAGATTGGACCAAAGGTTTTTTAGCAGGATTGTTTGATAGGTGAAAATCTATTTCACAGATAGGTTACTGATTTGTGAATAGGTGATGGGTAGGATAAATTCAAGAGGAGTGTCTGTTCTTAGGAAAGGTGAATAACATATTTATTGGAGAGTGGAAAGGAGGTTGTTGAGGCTGGTGAGGAGGAAGAGGATGAAGAAGCCATGGATATTACTGGGCAAGCTAGATGGATAAAAGAGATATTGTGAGGTCGAGATAAGAAATCTGGGATGAGGTTGAAGTCTCCTTTTATATGTTTAACCTCAAAACAGTACTTGCTAAATCAATCCTTCCACCTCAGCAGTTGCAGATTAGGCACTGATTTCTTAGCTTCTAAGATCTTTGGAAAGGACGAACAGTCCATAAACATTGTAAACTTATGATCAATGAGATGGAATTCAAATTTTTTGATTCCATTCTTAATAGAGTCTTTGAATGATCCACTTGGATGTGAGCATATTCATCGTTTTCCATCCTTTTCTTCCAAAAGAATGGCCCCCCAGCGGCTATCACTGCCATCTATTTGTAGCAATCTTTTCCATCAGAAGGAATCTGCAGTGTGGTAGCTGTTTAAGCTTTTGCTTTAGACTTTTGACTGCTAGTGTTTGGCTGAAACCCTATTGTGGAGAATCTTTCTTTAGCATTAGCTATAATGGTCAAGCATGTCTAGCAAAGTGGGGAACAAAGCTGCGCAAATAGTTGACAATTCCTAGGAATTGCTGAATTTGCTTTCTAGAGAGATTCTCATCAGGAAATTTCAATAATTTAGCTGCAATGTGGAGTCATGACTGGTATTGGCCATCACGAAATATCATACCAAAGAATTCAATTTCCTTCTTTGCTATTTGTATTTTAGTGGGTGATAGTATAATTTCATATTGATGAGTCAGATTCATGAATCTCCTTATCAGATGGATGTGGGAATCTTCATCAGGTGAAAACAAGAGAATGTCATCAATGTAAATTAGAGCATTACTAAGAGAGGCTCGTAAATTTTCACCATTGCCTTTTGGAATAGAGATGGAGCTGTTTTGAGACCAAACGACATGACTGTCCATTGGTAGTGCCGGTTAGGAATACAAAATATCGTCTTATGCCTGTCTTCTGGGAATATTCCCAGCTGCCAAAAACCTACTTTTAAATCAAATTTTGAAAACAATTTTCCCTGTGACAGATGAACAAACAACACAAAAATTTTTGGTAGTGGAAACTTATCATCTCTGAGGAAATGATTCAAAGGATGGTAATCTATAACAAGTCTTTTTTTTCCTCGGACTTGTTCTGATCTTTCGTTCACATATAAGGCCTGGCAAGCCCTTTTAGAAGTGGTAGGCTCAATAAGCACATGGGTCAGAAGTTGAGAGTATTCCTGATAAGCAAGCTTTTGCTCTTCAGGATTCATGCCAGGATGTGTAGCCTTTGTTAGATTTATATCCTCATTGAGTTTAAAGGGCATGGATATGAAGAAAGCAGGATTGGTCCACAAAGGGTTTTGATTTTTGGCCTAGAAATTTGTGTGGTTTTCAGCACAACACTGGTCTTTAAGAGTTTTGATTAATTGGGCTAGAATTGCAGAAAATTGGGCTAGGCTAGGCTGGGTTGTATAGTGAATAGGGAAGTGACTGAAGTCTAGGATTGAAAATAACTTTGGAACTTGAGGCCTTTAGGAAGGACCCGTAACTTAGCAAACTTCCAATCAAGGTCAAAGTCCACAACAAGATCCTTGTTAGGCAGAAAGGATCTTAGAAACTTCGCATGGATTTTGCAGCCCGGGAAAAATTGAACGGTAACAGGCTTAGCAGTGATAAGGCCTGTATGAAATATTTCTCCATTGGCAGCCTTAAAATACTTATTGTAAGGCTTTCAATATTAGGTCGGTAGGACTTTTGGGTTCATAATTGAAATATGGGTTCTAGTGTCTATAAAGTTCATAGCTTTAATAGGCTTTGAGAAAGCTTCTAGATAGACTTGTACAAACACTAGAGGAATAGGATGATCTTCTTCAAGCTGCATTTCTTTGATGGGAGCCATAGTAATGGGAGTCAAAGAATAGCTTCCTGAGTATCTAGGTTCATCATCCTCAAAAGAGGCATATTGAATGGCAAAGATTGTTTCATTAGAGAGTTCATGTTCAACAGAGAAAAGTGATTTCACGTCTGCATTTTTCAACTCTACTACGGATGATATTTAAATATGTTAAATCACTTTGGCTGCTTGTTGGGACTTGTTAGGACAACACTTAGCAAAGTGCCCCCTTTTTTCCACAAATGTAGCATATGTTAGAATTTCTTTTCCCTCGATACTTCTTCCTTTTGAAATATTTCTTTTTCGAACTTGAGCCCTTAGTTTTGAGTTTTAAGAAATGCTTCTTTTTCTTAATGGGATAGGAATAGGTGCCTTCGTTTCCTTTGCGCTTAATCTTCAAATCCTTCCTTCTGCAAGATTTTTTAAGTGAAGGATTATTTTGTCTGTCAAGCACTTGAACAATTACTTTGCACTCGCTATACAACTTTTCAAGTCCCTGTATCATCAATTGGTACATCTCACCAAAAGTAAGATCATTGATCGATTTTTCCTTTTGTCACATTATCTGATGGATGGTAGTGGTTAATAGCTCTGGCAAAGAGGTAATAAATGCCTCTTTTAAATCTGGACTCGCCCAACCACCTAGTTGATAAAAATTTTTGGCCATCCTTTGATAATGAAGATCAAGATCTTTCTTTAATAAAGAAAAACACTTCATTTGGAAATATTCTCGTCTGAAAATGTCATTTCCTTCTTAGGGTTTGCCACCAAATTATGCATATAAAATTCCCAAGAATTCAAACGCTCATGGACTCTGCACTAAAGTCAGTTTTGAGTATTCATCAAGGGTTGTATACTAATCCTGGAATCTTCTTGTCATCCTAGTAACAAGCTCCCCAAGAACTGTTCGAATAACTGCTCCTGGTTTCTTCATCTGTGAATCCATCCAAGCCCTAAACTCTTGGAAACGATCTCTATACGAGGTAGGGCTTATGTCTTCTAGTGTAAACCAAGGACCTCCAGTTGGACTACTTGAATTAGTATGAGGTTTTTTTGAGTCGTAGATGTCTCCATTTCATATGCTGGAGGATCTACTGTATAAGAAGGAACTTTTAGAGGAGGATCTACCATGAATTGAGTAAGGACTTCATTATCAGAAGAACCTGAGTAGTTAGTTTCCTCTTCTGATTTTGAGGACTAAGAAGAATCCCCAATTTTTGAATTAACCATTGAAAAGGATAGTATAGATTGGGTATTGTCAAGGTAGGAATGGATTGGGTTCATCATTTGGCATTCTTGTGGTTTTATTGGAGGCTTTTGCATAGATTCGGTGGATGTAGCTGTATGCATGGAAGAATCTTTTAGGTCAGGTTGAACCAAAAATTTTCCAGCTCTAAGTTTTTTGTGGAAAAGGTCAGTTGCAAGGCCATGGTGTTCAAGTTCTACTGTGGTAGGAATATGTAGCGAAGGAGGAATAACTGATGAGGTTTTTGGTAAGGGAATGTCAAAAGGATCTTGGTATTTGTGTTTGAAGGTTTCAAAGTCCTTTTCAATTCTTTCAAGCTGAGACTTTAGCTTTTGGATTTGTACAACTTTCTTTGGAATCTCCTCTGTTTGAGCCCTTTGAGACACCAAATGCATGCCCTCTTTATGCCTTTCCTCAACTTGAACTTGGAGTCGAATCATCAACTTTTAAACATCTCGTTGACGTTCACTAAGCCTGTCATCCACCTTGCTTACTTGTTGAGACACCTTATCAACCTTGGATTTTATATTTTTAAGAATCTTGTTCTGCGCCTGAGCATTTGTAGACTGCTAGTTGAGAACTATCTCAGCTTTGAAATGCTTAAAGAGACATCTTTAGAGTCAACTCCTGTGGGATTTTTTATATGAGCCATGGTCCTGACTTGAGTATTTAGGTTAATTTGGTCTGGTAATGGAGGAAAATCTTCATATGTAGGTTGGAACATACAGATTTGAGGAGTTGGTGGCAAGCTAGGTGTTTTAGGGATCCATTTCATGGCTTGTTTGGAGCAAAGGAATGGTGTTTGGTTTTGAGGTTGTTTGTGAATTGGCTGTTTTGGTATGGAAGGAAGTTCTTGAGGGATAAGACCATAATTGACAATGTAGTCATACTTCCCAGAGGATTCACCAAGTAATCCAACAGAGGGATCACCATCCTCAAATCTTTTCCTCATTGATGTCTCTGAACAACCTTTCTTTCTTCTTGCTTTCCTGGTGTCTTCTTCTTCATTAACAAAACCATCTAAGCAAGCATCACATCTGCACTCGTCAAAGAAATAATGGCCATCTCTTTCAAACAGGTAGATAGGAGATCCATTGTTTTCAAAGTAAACAACTAGCATGTCTAACTATGGTTCATGAAATGTCATCATGAACTGTGTGGTGAACACATTGCCTTCTTTTGTTGGAGGAGTTCTAGCAAATCTTGCTTCAATAGTGCCATATGGCTTTTGATAGTAAGTTGGCTCAGTTGACTGAACATGCTAGGTGTTTTCATGCATTTTTTCATAACTTGTAACTCATGTCTCCGATAGCAACTGAAGGAGTTCATTCCTCGTTATTTGTCGAGGAATAAGGATACATGTTGGTGCATTCTGCGTATCTGCAATTATCAATAAGGCTTTGTTCTCAAGTGTGAGTGAGAGATCAATGACATGATTTTAGATCTTGTAGATCATCTGATAGTGTAAAGTGGTTGTTGTAGCAAAGGCCACTTGAGAAGCTTCAATTATTTGGATCTGGACCTTCAAGGCACTAACAACACGTGGATCCTTTAGTGATAGGTTGAAGTTGGGGTAGAATGTAAACATCACCGAACCAGCATTAAGAGACGTTTCTACCGTTTCAATTACTACATGCTGATACTCCAAATACCTATTGTCTAGCAAGGCAATTCTTGCAAAGACAGGTAGGCCTTTCCTCTCATGGTAACTAACAGCTATACGAATAGCTCCAAAGTGGATGTGAGTATATCCTTGGATAACCCACTGTTGGACAAACTCAGGAGGTATTTCAAAAGTAACAAGTTGTTCCTTTCCCATAGCTAGGATCAGACATTGATCCAAGCTAAAAGACTGTAATCCTCTTTTATAGCCTTGGGTGTTTGTCTGATCAAGGCTTTGATATATCTAGTCCAAGATGCTTTATTTTTCTGAAAAGCATCATAAGGGTTTAGGAAGGGTATGTTGGTGTCTTGGATCTTTTGGCTATCAGGGATGTAACTGAGTTCATATAGATAATCTATTTTATAAGAGGTAGATGTTCTAAAAGAGGGAGTAGGAGGAATAGAAACTGTTAAGGAAGAAGAAGAAGGTTCTTGTGAAGAGGATGTAGCAACAATATATGTAACAGGATTTTCCATTGTAAGAGACTATAATAACCTGCCCAAAGGAATTATTAGATACATTGATTTTGGGAGTGCTTGTTGTAATGAAGCTATTTGTGCTTAGAGTTGAATTAGTCTAGAGAGTCTATTTGCCCAAAAGAGATAAATTTCTCGAAAACTCGTGTGATCTCGATTAGGTGCTTCATAACTAGAAATTCTATTGCATGTGCATGTTTTTCCCAAATATGTTGTGATGCTAAAGTTTTTTAGATTGTGTAAATTATAATTTTAATTTTGTAAATAGCCTAATTTTAATACATATTTTTGTTATGACGCAAATAGTCTCATTTAGTATCAATAATAGTACTGCGACTGTTGAACTCTTGACTAGCACAAGCTTTAAGTGGTGGAAAATAACATTCAATTTATTTTGGAAAAGGTTGAGATAAAATATGCTTTTTATGAGGATGAGCCTATTAAACCCACCCATGAAAGCAATATCGAGGAAAATGAATTACATGTTAAGTGGAATAGATATAATCGTATCAATCTTATTGCCATGAGCAAAACTATTCCTGAATATCTTAGGAGTGTTTTGCCCACTAATGTTACTGTTAAAGTTTTTCTTACTGCTGTAGAAGATAGGTACTTTGTATTTGATAAGGCTGAGGTTGGGACCCTTATGAGTCAGTTAACTAGTATGAGATACAACCATAGTGGAAATATGAGAGATTACATTCTAAACATGGTTCACCTTCAAACCAAACTTAGGTGTCTTAAACTTGATATTTCTGATGAATTCATAGTTGACCAAACCTTAAACACTTTGCCTCTTGAATTTAGCCAAATTAAGACTACCTATAACACCCAAAATACTACCTGGACCATTAATGATCTTATAACCAAATGTGATGCTGAGAAAAAGAAAATTAGAAAAGAAATGGGTGAGGTTGCCATGCTAGTGACATAACCTAGGGCTGATCTTAAAAAGGAGAAAGGTAAGTTTAAACCTAATTATTATGCTCTTAAGAAAAATCAAAATTTTAAATGGCAAAGTAGGTGTCAGACCAAAAAGAAAGGTGATTTTGGAATTATGTACAAGAGTAAGGTGAAATGTTTCTTTTATCATAAAGAAGGTCATAAGAAAAAAGATTATCATCAATTCAGAGCTTGGCTAAAAAAGAAAGAAGAAGAAGGGGTTCATAAGCAAATGAAAGCCAAGTGAAAAGGAGTCCAAGTTTAGAGTTGGAAATAATCTGGAGATAAATGTCGAACAAGCAGGAGTATTTAGGTTAATATTGGAATCTAGATTTTGTCTAGTTTTGGAGAACACCTTTTATGTTCGATATTTTAAAAGAAAGTTCATTTATGTTTCTGTTTTGGATAAGATTGAATATCATTTTGCTATTGGTAATGAAAGATCTAATATGTTTTCAGATTCTAAATTGATCGGTAAATGTGTTTTGTTTGATAATTTATATAGATTATATTTGGATGATGCTAGTGATTGTGGTCCTTCTTGTGAAGCTAATGTTGTGACCAATGATCCTTAGTTAAAGAAAAATCTTTTTCATTGTGGCATAAATGTATAGGTCATATATCTAAAAAAAGAATTGAAAGACTAGTGAAATATGATATTCTTCCTTCTTTTGATTTAGAGCATCTAGATGTTTGTGTGTACTGCATAAGGGGTAAATTAACTATGATTAAAAAGAAAGGTGCTAATAGAAGTTTAGATCTTCTAGAGATTATTCATACTGATATTAGTGGACCTCATTCGCCTACTATTTGTGGCAATAAATATTTCATTACATTCATTGATGATTTTTCCTATTATGGCTATTTATACTTGATAAATGAGAAATCAGATGTCATTGAGATGTTCAAAATTTTCAAACTAAGGTTGAGAAATTTAAAGTCAGATTAGTTGTTAAGGGGTTTATACAGCATGAGGGTATCGATTATAATGAGACATTTTTCCTTATTTTCTCTAAAGATTCCTTTAGAATAATTATGGTCTTAGTTGCTCATTTTAGGGTTGCATCAAATGGATGTCAAGACGACATTCTTAAATGGTGATTTGGGTGAAGAAGTTTACATCGTGCAACCTGAGGGTTTTAAAGAAAGTGGTAAAGAACACTTGGTTTGTAAGCTGAAGAAATCTATATATGGTCTCAAACAAGCTTCTCATCAATGGTATCTCAAATTTGATGAGATAATCATTTCACTTGATTTCACAGAGAATAAGATAGATGAATGCATTTACTATAAGATCAATTGGAGTAAATTTATATTTCTTGTTATCTATGTTGGTGATATTTTGATGGTAAGTAATGACATGGGAATGATTTGTGAGACTAAGCAGTTACTCTCTAAAACTTTTGATATGAAAGATCTTGGAGAGACAGTTTTTGTCTAGGGTATTGAGATTAGTCGTGATTGGTCTCGTTATTTATCGGGTCTTTCTCAAAGGACCTATATTGATCATGTGCTCAGTAGATTTAATATGCAATCTTACAAAGGTGGAGATACTCCTGTTGTGAAAGGAGATAAGTTTAGCAAGGAGTAATGCCCTAAAAGTGATATAGAGAAACAAATCATGAATAATATTCCTTATGCAAGTGCAGTTGACAGCTTGATGTACACCCAGAGGTCTACAAGACCAGATATTGCATACATTCTTGGTGTTTTTGGTCGATATCTTTCTAATCCTAGGTGGATATCATTGGGTAGCTACTAAGAAAGTAATGAGATTCTTGGAAAAGACGAAGGATTATATGTTGGGTTATAAGTGGGTGGATGATCTTGAAGTCGTGGGGTATTCAAACTCTAATTGTGTTGGCTGTCAATATGACATGAAATCCACTTTGATTTATATTTTTACACTTGTTGGTGGTGTTGTTTTGTGGAAGAGTGTTAAACAAACACCTACAGCTTCTTCTACTATGCAAGCTGAGTTTGTTGCTTGTTATGATGCTAGTACACAAACTATATGGTTAAAGAATTTTATTTATGAGTTGTTTGTGGTCGATTCTATTGTTAGACCACTTTAAATCTATTGTGATAATAATGTTGTTGTGTTTTTTTCTAAGAACAATAAAAGTTCGAATGGTTCTAAGCATATGAAAATTAAATATCTTACAATCATAGACTTAGTAAAAA
>CATIWR010014713.1:0-21827 GCA_949677035.1 Omphalea diandra | reverse complement strand
TTCAGGCACATTTTTCCCAGTTAGAGTTACCAATCAGTGATTATGTAACAGATTTGAAGTCAGTGTTGGATCAAAGCATACGAATTATACAGGCCATGATAGATATTTGCGCTAACAGTGGATGGCTTCTTAGCTCAATTTTGTGCATGCATCTTATGCAAATGGTTTTGCAGGTATTTCTTTTTGTTTTTCACGTTAACAAGTTCTTAACCCATATAAGTTGCATGATATTTATCCAGCCCTAAAATTTCATGGTTCATTTTCTAATAAATCAAGCATTGGCTTTAATGCTTTATTCATGTTTGTCATGTGCTTCAAGTATGAGGAGTAATTTGCTTCACTCTGATTCAGAACATTGCAAAAGAAGAGAGAGAAATGCAAAAAGATGAATTAGAATTTAAAGGATTTGTAAATCTGCCAAAAGAAGAAATAGAACAAGAGTGTGCATTTTTACCCTTTTGTCACTTTTGCTTCGTGGAAATGCTCCTTTTGTTGTGGAAGGGCAGGAGCACTAACCTTCACTTAATGAAATGGTGTAAGTGTGAGAAAATGGCTTTCCCAAGAACTTCTTGTCACATTTTTAGCAATATATTTATAAATAGCGTGCTTATCATAGTCTTGGAGATATGAGTGGGTTACAATTAATTGTATGGAGTTGATGCTTCCAGCTTATGTGAAGGATAATGTCTTGCATTGGCTTAGCATCTTTAAGAAAATTCTAAGAAATCCTAGGAAATTTATTGGAGGAATGTTGGAGGTTTCTGGATATAACTTTTGGAATGGGTCTTGCTGGAAGTTGTGGTAAGCTGCTAAAAAGATGACTTGATCACAACTTGGCCCGTGATGTTATTGTCCAAATATCCTGCATTAGCAATAAAAGAAAAATCATAACATTGAGATGAGAAAATTCCAAAAGCATATGCTATGATTTTCCTCCATAGTTAAGCATTATGGTATAGCAACATGGTAACATTGCTGTACTGGGCTCGGATCTCATTTATGAATCAAATTTAAAAGAAAAGAAATGCATTCCTGAACTGCATCAATCCTACTCTTTCTTACATTTACCCTTAAAAACCTCAACGTTTTATAGTGCGCTCTGTTGCTAAGAATATGAATTGTCTCTTTTGGAACTTGCAAGCAGTCATAGTGTGAAATTTTTTTTTCTCCCTCTGTTAGAGCAATCTCTGAATGAATAGAACAAGAAAAAATTAAACTTAAGATAGAAGTCCTTAGATTATCTATCTTTGATTTAATAGTTATAAAATGCTGGTTACTAAACCATTTCCTAACCCCAAAACCATGATTTGTGAATCATGTTCTGAAGTGTCTACTGTAGTTATCCCAAATATTAAATTACAATTTAAATTGAGTTGATGAAATTTGCTGCATTTTTCCATTGAAAGCACAAGTGCGCCTGTAGGGTAAGCTCCAATTATCTTTTCCTTTATTTATGCTAATGCTTAGTTTTTGAATCATCTTAATGTTTGTTCAATGGATATGTTTACAGTTGGTTTCTTCTCATCCTTATCTGAAGCCTATTATGTTTTGTCAGGGTTTGTGGTTTGATAATGATTGTGCCTTGTGGATGTTGCCTTGCATGAATGCTGATCTTGCATCCTCACTAAGCAACAAGGGAATCTCCACTGTGCAGCAGTTATTGGATCTTCCTGAAGCAACTTTGCAGTCTGTGATTGGAAAATTTCCTGTTTCAAGATTATATCAGGTGCAGTGTCCTTGGTGTATGTTCTATGAATGTGCTGAATTTTGTTATTACTGATTTTTATTTTAGGGGCGATGAGTGTATATTCTCACAAGCGGTTTGCCACTAAAGAGTGTATCTGTATTTTTATGGATAAAATGTAGGTCACAATTAGGTTGTGGTGGGAGTAATAAGTGGTCCTGCATTTCTATTGAGAAGAGTAACAGTATAGTTGCATCTTAAGGTTTCTGCCAAGGGCATGCTTGAATTTGTTCCATACTGTCCTTTTTAGGATGTAACAACATTCATACATAGGTGGTATAGGTTACATGACTTGTTACTGATTCACTATGTGTAATTTGAAACGAGCATGTATGGCTCATAGAAGATGCTGCATTGTTCCCAAGAACACTCTTGAAGTTTCTCAATGTCATCTGCTAAGGATGCTGTTGATGGGGGCATGTTTCCTTGTATGTGTGTTTTGTATGCTTGCTGCACATGTTGCTTTTCTTTTAAGGGGGAGGGGAGATGAAGTGCATGCAGCACATGGGAAGGCAGCTGTCTAGCACTAGAATGGTTCGTCCGTGTGTTCTCCATGGGGTTGGGAAAAGGTGCATGCTGCACATAGAAGGCAGCTGTGTGGAAATTTTTCATGTAATCTTTGAAATGTACTTGCATATTCAACTCATAAATTCTGTGCTCTCAGGATCTGCAGCATTTTCCCTGTATTAAGATGAATTTAAAGCTTCAGAAAAGGGACACTGATGATACGAAGTCATTTGCCCTTAGCATCAAATTGGAGAAGATCAATTTTAGGCAAAGCACATCAAGGGCTTTTGCTCCTCGATTCCCTAAGGTAAAACTGTGCCTCTTTTCTGGTAACGGTTGGTTAAACAAACTGAGTTATTACTCTCTGCAGTTAAAAGATGAAGCATGGTGGTTAATTCTTGGAAACACAACCACCTCTGAACTATATGGTCTGAAGAGAGTTTCTTTCCATGATCGGTTGATTACTCGCATGGATATACCACAATCCTTGACCACGTTCCAGGTTAAAATTCCATTCCCTCTTCAATGCCCTTTTCTTCGTGTGTTAGGTTCTGTATGGTAGGAAAAGAACAGCCTCCTCTCCTTTTATTAATGCCTAGTCTCTGCTAAAAGGGAGGAAGTATATGTTGATCTGGATTCATTTAGGAAAAGAAAAATTTGTCAAGCACTAGTGTGAATTTCAGAGTCCTTGGAATAGATGCTGATAATGGTGGTCAAAGTTTAGGACTACTTGAATCACTATTGCCAAGGCCCTGCTTATGCAGCACAAGCCTTGTGAACGTTCACTAGGATATTTGGACATATTTCTACCATGACGATCCCACTGGTGCACAGACTTGTTCATCCATCAGAAAATAAATTGCAGAGTCTTTGTCACTTGCTAGTAGTTTATATTGTATGTCTCTGTTACTAAAATACTCTTGCTTGTCAATTTTGTTTCTAGGGGTCAAAATTGATTTTAGTGTCAGATTGTTACCTTGGTTTTGAACAAGAACATTGCCTTGAAGAGCTGCTCAAGTCCCGAGAAGTGGAAGTGGGAGTTTGAATTGTTACATTGATGAAATTCCCGAAATTAGTGGGAGACTGGGAGTTCATCGGAGAGTTATTTAGTCCTTCAAAATCAAATGTTCAATTGAGATTAGAGTTATTTATACCATACCTAACTGACACGGGTCTGGAGGGTTCAGAAGGTTGACAACGAGTTACCTGGACCAACGGAACCACTACTTCGGGTTGAACGTCATCTTCCTTCTGAAAATTTGTAAATATTCTGTTCTATTTTTTAGACAAGTAGCTGGTGACAACAGTAAATATGCTTTGATTCTAATTAAATATATTTTTAGATTCATTTTACTAATTGATTTATTTATACCATTTTATGAATTTTATAAAAAATTTATTTCTGATTTTATATAATGCTTTCATATTTATTAAAAGTAATTATAAAATAATATAATGAATTAAACGGATAAAATCAACTAAATTAATTGACTCAAAAATCAATTTAATCACTATCCTAATTTTAAAAATATTATAATTAGAGTCTACTTCAGCCACCCTTCATTCAAAATAATCAATTGACCATGAAAGCAGTCATTTTTCAAAATGGTTTATGAAATGATATCTATCTACAATAAAAATGGGAAGTTGATTTCAGAAAAAAAAAAAAAAACAACAATGGAAAGTTAAAATGACTAAATCTAAATGAATATTTTAAATGAAGATTAATAGTGATCATCCATAACCAGTTATTAATTGTAGCACGTAGTTTTTCTCATTTTTAAAAGATATTTGTATAGATAAATAACATTATTTCTCACTCAATTTTATATTTTTTGCAAAAAAATATTTAGATGAATCATTTTCAAAAGGAAAAATATATTTTGCAATTAACTAGAAAAAGTTAATTTTTGAACTTTAACAGTGTAGAGAATTCACAAGAAATATTTGTAAACACATAATAATTTATTTTGATTGTATTTGTATATTTGTTATCCAATCATGGACAACATACAGTCCTTTATAATATAGGGAGGTAGTTTAAAGTTTGCTAATCATTCAGTCATTTTAATATTTCGCTTAGTTATAAGTCAACTTAACTGTTTACTTATTTATTCACAATCATTTACTTAGTATTTGATTGATTTTCAAAATCACAATCAAATAATAAAATAAATCTTTACATGAAAAATGTTTGAATTAACTTTATGTCTTTGTCAACGATGATCACTTAAGTTGGTAATATATACTGGCTAATGTGACTAAATAAGCTGAAATGAAGAACCCTTTAATTCATTAAATAAGTTGCAAACCACAAAATCATTTTATTGATGAAAACACTTAGCCCTGACCACATCTTGAAATTGAATTGGCTGAGTTTATTTTTTTTAAAAAAAAAGAAAAGATAAATTGAAATTAGAAATTATAGAGTAATTGAAACTTGAGAGTTCAGAATATGAATTGAATATGCTGATATTGAGAAAAGAATTGGAGAATTGTATGAAAAAAAAATTGAAAATAAGTTACTTACATAAAATGTAAATAGAAAAATTTCTCTCATTTTAAGATCTACATTGAACCAAAAATTTTGATTTGATTTTAAAAATATGAAATTAAGACTGAAATCTTTGTCGTTATGAAATCGTGATATAAAGTTTTAGTTCCAAATCAGTTTGATTCCAATTTAGAATCAAATTATGGTTAGGTGAAATGACAAATATAAGCTGTATACAATATTTTTAAAATCGAATCAATTATTAAAAGTTCTTAGTCTAGATGATTCAATCAATTTAATTCAATTGATTTAATAATAAATAATATTTAAAAATTTTAACTAAAACATTTGTAAAAATAGAAAAATATTAAAATATATATTTATAATAAATAAATAAATAATATTAAAAATTTATCCAAAATTAACTAACGTAATTACTAATCCACTTCTCAATTTAAGCAGTTAAACCAATTAATCCAATCCAAAAGGTTTAGATTTAGCCTAAAGTCAAACCAGATCAGATTAACCATTGTGCAGTTCCAAACCGATTTAGAATTAGGAGGAGTCGGTTCGGTCCCAATTCCTCTATTTGGAGGACCGAAATTGGACTAGCAGTTCCAGTCATGTTCAGGCCGAACCAGCATATTTTTTAAATATTTTAATGTAATTTTATTAAAATATAGTTGTTTTCTCTTTTTTCATATGTTTTTTTAAAACACAACTGTTTTCGTTCATGTAAATAAAGTTAAAATATTTGCTCCATGTATTTTCAAAAAAAAATAAAAAATAAAATTTAATTATCTGTTAACTAAACCGGACAAGAAACATCTGCGACGGACTGGCCGCGGTTGATGACGGTAACCGGGGTTTCTACTCCGGATAATGACGCTATGTTTGCGCAATCTAAACAAGGAGACTTTTTCTTTAGCCATTTAATTACAGCATCCACCTAAGATGTTAAAGGATCCTTAAACCACAGAATCCACCTACTACGGTAAAGGAAAGGATCCTTTACTTGTAACTTTAAAAGCTTATAAATGATAACTGAGAAAAGAGTACACTTTTTTTTTTTTTTAAAGAATAACGATAACGATATAAAACTAATAAATAGTTTAACATTATGTTTGTGAAAAAAGAAAAAATAGGAAAAAAGATAGAGAAAATTTATTTCTTTACTTTGTTTGGAAAAGTAAAAAAATAAGGAGAAAAAAAAAAAAGGTGTCGAAAGAAAAGTTTTTTAGATTAAAATTACTATTTTATTTTTCATATTAACTTAAAAAAATACAATTTTAATATGAATTTAAAATATATTAAAATTTACACTAATGCATCATATTCTATAATCTCGGCATTTATATATGAAAAATTATTTGGATTAACAAAAAAATTTAAAATTTTAATTGATTAATTAAAAATAATAAAATATGAAAGAAATTTTGTACATATAAAAATAAATAAAGAAAATAATTTTATACTTTTATTAAAATGGATTAAAAAATTAAAATAGATAAAAGAAATTTACTTGATAGGTAAATTAGTAATATTATATAATAAAATATAGGATCAATTTGATTTAGCTGTAAAGCCTAGCAGTGAGTAATTGGCTATTAGTGGTCAGTGACAAGCGATCGACATTTAGCTATGAATGATCACAAATATAAAGTATTTAATAGTTTGATATATATTTATATTATAAAAAAATAAAAGGGATAATTATTTTTATATTTTAATTAATTTTATATGAAATACTAATTTATATAATAGTAAATTAATTTTTAACGTTCAGTTATATTTTCTAAATATTGAACTACAATTTTAAAATTAAAACGTTAATCACTAGTATTTATCAAATGCCTTTTTTCAACATTTGAAAATTCAATCACCGAGAAAAATGCTGAATGCCAATAACTAAACACTAAATCAAATAGACACATAATTTTTGTCATTTTTCAAGTGATTGTAAAATGATAAGCTAAAAAAAAAAAATTACCATTTACATTCATTTCTCTCGCTTTTCCAACGAATAGAAAAACTTTTTTCCAAACTTTTCTCTCATTTCCAATCGGCTAGCTGTCACTTCTTTATTAATATGGTATACAAGAAATTTACAGATATTAAGTATAGAAACATATTTTTTGATACTGACCTCACTATAGATATTAAGGAAGAAATTTAATTTCTATATTTTTGATATTTTCTGATTTTTAAATTTATTTCAATAGTATTATTTAAATTTTATTTATTATTAAATTAAATTGTTCAAATTAATAGAATTAATTAAACTAAAAATTAGTCAAATGGATTTAAAAACGTTGCCAGCTACCAGATGTGACGAAGGCCTTGTCAATCACCTAAATCTGTTGTTAGCTACCATTCTATGTCCCTGTCGTTACCAACCAAATTCACGTTTAATCATCCGTCTTTCTTCTATGTAATTTAATCTTGACAACGTATTGGACGTATACATGTGCTACTCTCTCTGTTTAAAAAAAAAAAATTGTCTATTAATATTCATTTTTAAAATATATGTTTATTTTATTAATTATAAAACTAATAAAACATACTTGCTTTTTCATTGAATACCATTAAAAATATAAAATGAAAAGATGTGTTATAAATAGTAAGTTGACAAAGTAAAAAATTATAAGTCGTAATCTTTTTGGGATAAAATTAAATATTTTCGATGTATGCCGCTAATTAATATAAAATTTATATTTAAGACATAAATAAAATAACATTTACATATAACAAATCATAACTGTAATTTTAGTAATATATTATTAATTAACTTATTTAAACTAAACATTTTATACTTTATTAATGATACTAGTTTTACGTTTTTAGGTCAACATTCAAACTAAATGCATAAATTAATGTGAAAACACTTTTAAAATAATTTCGATCCGCACGTGAATTCCCCTAAATTCTTTTATCACAAATACTAAAATAAAATATTTTTACATTTGTTAGACACAGAGAATGAGATGTGGCAACCAAAACAGCCAAGAATTTTCCTATATAAACGTAACTTTGGATGGTCTTCTCCGATAACTAACACCATGTCTCCTCTCATCATATACTCCACAGTGATAGCCCTCTTGTTCTACTGCGGTCTCAACCTACGCACCCTCCTCCGCCGTGCTCGTCACCCTCTTCCACCAGGGCCTAAACCATGGCCCGTTATTGGAAACTTACCTCACTTAGGCCCTAAGCCCCACCACTCCATGGCAGCCTTGGCTCGAAAGTACGGGCCTCTCATGCACCTCCGGATGGGCTTCGTCGACGTCGTCGTCGCGGCTTCTTCCTCTGTCGCCGCCCAATTCCTGAAGGTTCATGATGCCAACTTCTCAAGCCGGCCACCCAATGCCGGCGCCAAATATGTTGCTTATAATTATCAAGACCTCGTGTTTGCACCATATGGGCCACGGTGGAGAATGCTAAGGAAGATCAGTTCAGTCCATCTCTTCTCCGGGAAGGCGCTGGACGATTTCAGAAACGTTAGAGAGGTCCAATACATAAGCTTACCATATTAACACTTTTATTTAGCTGCATGTGCATGTTTATATTAATGATGCAGCATATACCAATGATTCGGTCTAGTGATAGTTATTACCCAGCAAAGATTTCGACGTCAAATTCGAGTCAGAGCTTTTCTTGTTTAAAAAAAAAATTGGCATATATTAGCATATTGCATTCGAAGTTAAGCTAAGAGAAGGGAAAACTTTTTTTTGAAAAAAAAAAAAAAATCAAGGGAAAACTTTTGTGTAGCAGATACAAAGCTAGCATCTTTTTGACCAAAGTTGGGTGACAATAAGGCTTAAGGCATTGGCACTAAAGTCTTATTAAGTTTAGACTTTTCACCCTTTCTTAGGAAAAAGATGAAGAGGAAAATGAGAGTAGAAAAAGAAAGAAAGGGACGAACGATGGAAAGTCTAGACTGTGAGAAGATATGAGAGAGGAGATACGTCATATCTTTTACTTTAATTTTTCAATTATTTTATACAACAGTCAGGAAACATCTGCATCATTAAAACTGATCTGATTTGAGGTAGGTCGAGGTTTATATATATATATAATTGAATCGATGATTGATTAAGTTTGATTTTTGAATTGATTAGTTTAATGAGTTTGATTTCATAAATTATTTTTAAAGTGTAATTAGAAAAAATTTTAAAATTTAAAAATAGTATCATGTGATAAAGTAATAGTAAATTTTATAAACTGATATAATTTTAGAAGATTTAATTAGATATAATTTTTTATTTGAACATTTTTTTAGTTTTAATCAGTTTTTAGCTGATTAATTTTTAAATTTCATCAAACCAAACTTAATTAGATTCTTCATTTTATCATCTAATTCTAAAAATATTAAGAAAACAGAAAAAATGAATGAAACAAATCAAATACAAATAATTTAATTTTAATTATATTTTCATATGATTTTATTTAATCTCGAAAATATGAAATTTGACCTAATTTTAATAAATTAATAATTATTATATTCATATCATTTATCTGTGTCTCTTGTTTGTGTTTGTGTACTATAAAAAAAATGTTGTTATTTGCTATTAATTTATTACAATCCTCTCACTTACTTTGAATAAAGATTTGTGAAATTAAGAAAAAATTTAATTTCACATTAATGTAAATACATTCCTTTTTTTAATGAAATTTATATACATTCCTGTTTTTAATGAAATTTGTACTTATATACTTAATATTTTTATGAGAAATGTAAATAATAATAGCTTATTAACACTTTTTCAATATTTATCATTTCAATACTCTTTTCTTATAATTGATACAATAAAAAGGACACACTCTTTTATCACTTGAACTAATATTATTAATTTGAATCAATAAAATGATGAATATTGGAAAAAAAATTACTAATTATTATTCCAACCATTTTTCTCTTTTACATTTTTCTATTAAAGAAAGAAAAGAAGAATCTTTATCTTCAATGCAATTAAGAATTATATAGAATAATTTTTAATTTCACTTAATTAAAGTGGATTAATTAATAATTAATTATTGAAGAAGATTAAATAAAATGAAAAACCTAAAATAGTAATAATCTTAAACTTAACATAAGTTAATTAAATTCATGTGGTATAATTTTGGAATTCAACCATCATCAATAATAATGTAATTTAATAAATGTGCAGGAAGAAATCAAAGTGCTGACACGTGCATTAGTTAGTTCCGGCTCAGAAGCAGTTAACTTAGGGCAGCTACTGAACGTGTGCACGACCAATGCTCTTGGGCGAGTGATGATAGGGCGAAGAGTGTTTGGCGACGGTAGCGGCGGCAGTGATCCAAAAGCTGAGGAGTTTAAATCAATGGTGGTGGAGTTGATGGTGTTGGCTGGGGTTTTCAACATTGGTGACTTTATTCCAGCCTTAGAATGGCTAGACTTACAAGGGGTAGCAGCTAAAATGAAGAAACTCCACAGGAGATTTGATGCGTTCTTGACTGAGATTGTGGAGGAGCACAAGATTAATCATGTTTCTAATGATAGTAGAAAGCAACTGGACATGCTGAGCACTTTAATTTCATTGAAGGACAACGTTGACGAAGAGGGAGAGAAGCTCACCGACGTCGAAATCAAAGCATTGCTTTTGGTACCTTCTTTCTTTATTTAAAATGTTTTCTTTTATTCACATTTTATGTACGTTGTGCTTTTTTTATTCATATTTTATTTACATTTACACTACACAATCTTGTTTAAATAAGTGGTTTCTGTTTTTTTTTTTTCATTTCAAAATTTAAGTGTTTTAAGTTAAATTATTCACTTTTTTTTTATAATTTTTGTTAAAAACATATAACACATATACATCGAACATATTCTTGATTTTCAAGATCCATTTAACCTGTTTAATTTAGTCCAATTTTTTCCACATTTGAGTAATTTTTTTTTTTTTCAAATTGAATTTAGCTTGTACCTAAATAAAACCACTTTTATAAGTATTAATTTAGGAATGCTTTTTATATAGGTTCGACTCTAGTAGTAAAATATTTGTATATTCTTATAAATTTTTAAGATTTGAGTTGAATTTATTCAAAAAAAACAAAAAACTTCTCAATAGGATCGCAAATAAAATATCAGTCGAATTAAAAACTATTATTTAAAATAAATATTTCTAATTGCACTATTTATAAAAAAAATCTTGACTATATTAGATATATATAATTATTCTATATATTCTTTCAATAATATATCATTATGACATAATGATTAGAAGTGAACAAAAACCGGATCAAATAAAAAAATTAGTTAAACCGAGTTGACTCGGTTAAATTTGATTTTTTAATAAAATCAGTTTGGTTCTGTTATAATTTTAAAAAAATTCAATTTTTAGTTCAATTTTTTGGATAAATTGAAAAAATTGAACTAATTAGAGTTATTAATAAATCAAATTAATTTGAATTAAATCAAATTTAAAATAATATATAATTTAATTGAATCAAATTGAATCAAATTTTTATATATTTGATTTTTTTATAAGTATATAAATTTTGATTTAATCTATTAAATTAATTTGATTTTTTAAAATATTTAATTTAATTCAATTTTAAATTTATAAAATTTAATTTATTAAACATTAATAAAAAATTAAATCGAATTAATCGAATTTTACATTTGTTAATCCCTAATAATGATTACTCATAACTGTTTTATTATTATATATTTTCTTTTTTCTAGTACAAAAGTATTGGGTGCCACATTTATACAAAATTCAGGCCAATAGGAGCGTTGCTTATTACGTAGGCAATACGTTTCTATCTATCGTTCAATCGGTTGTTTTTGGCAGTTAGTGGGGTGGGTCATATCATGAAAGTTCATGTCGTAGGCAACAATAGTACATTCACGTGTTTTTGGCTACTTAGTGGGGTGGGTCATAAATGGTTTTACACTAAAGAGTTTATGGGGAGTGAGACAATATCTTTCATATTTCAGTAATGGTAAAGTTAGTTTTCTACCCTTCTTACATCTTGGATGCAGAATATGTTCACGGCAGGTACTGATACATCTTCAAGCACTGTAGAATGGGCTATTGCAGAACTCATTCGGCACCCGAACATCTTAGCCTATGTCCAACAAGAGCTTGACTCAGCCGTGGGTCGAGACCGTCTTGTAAGTGAATTGGACCTAACCCAACTCCCATACTTTCAAGCCGTCATAAAGGAAACATTTCGTCTCCACCCATCAACGCCGTTATCTCTTCCACGTATGGCTGCCAAAAGTTGTGAAATAAATGGCTATCACATTCCTAAAGGCGCCACTCTTTTAGTCAATGTGTGGGCGATAGCCCGTGACCCAGATACATGGGTTGAGCCACTAGAGTTTCGGCCTGAGAGATTTCTACCTGGGGGAGAGAAGGCTGATGTTGATATTAGGGGAAATGACTTTGAGCTTATACCGTTTGGTGCTGGTCGTAGGATATGTGCAGGCATGAGCTTGGGGATACGTATGGTTCAACTTCTAGCAGCAACTCTAATCCATGCATTTGAATGGGATTTAGCAGATGGGTTGATTCCTGAGAAATTGAACATGGAAGAAGCATATGGACTGACCTTACAGCGTGCTGTGCCCTTAATGGTGCACCCAAGGCCAAGGTTATCCCCACAAGCTTATGGTGCATCTAAATGATTAGTGTTTTTTTTGTCTTTGTCTGCAAGGTGTGCTCTTGTTATCATGTATTATAATTTATGGCAGAATTTGAAGGTTCAGCACTGTAAATTTTCTTTTTGAAATGTGGGAAAGAGATTTCACCAATACAAGTCAATGCCAAATATAAGTACGGAAATAATTGGTTCAAAAAAAAAAAATCAATGCCAAATATAAGTAAGGAAAATTTAATATTTCATTTTTCAGATTTTTCATAATTTATTAATGTCATTTTATTTTGTCTAAGAAAATATTCTCTGATAAAAATATTTTCGGAATAACAAAAAATATTAATTTTATTTAATTTATAAAATTATAATAAAATTTAGACAATAAATTATTAAATAATTATATTATTTATTATTTAATATAAAAAAATATATTAAAAATAAAAATTTTTATGAATCTTATTAATTTATGGCGATCATCGTCAATCGATAGTGATAAATATTAATAGTAAAAGATGATAAATCATAATAAATAAATAAATATATATATATATATATTATTTTATTATTTATATGAGCGTGATAATAAATACTTATATTTATATAATTTATTTTTTATTTAGATGAATTTATCAAAATTTTAAAAAAAAATCTTTTATTTTATTTTTCTAAAAAATGACTTAATTTTCTCTTTGATCTTAAAAATATTTTTTGTTGGCCAAAATTAAGGTATTTTCAATATTTTACTTAATTTAAATCTTTGATTCTCTTTTTATTTAACTGATTAATAGAAAAATAATTTGAACTAAGGCTTCATTTTTTCAATAATCCGTGGCTGGTGGTTGTTGATGGGAATGAGTGAAAATGAAATTAGAGTTCTTCATTTATTAGAGAGTTCCTTGACTTGTATGGGCTTGTCCATTTTATTTGATTTTCTTCATATATTAAAAGAGAGACAGATAAGTTGTCCATCAGTTTAAAGATTGGATAATAATTCAACGTTCTTGGCTCATTATCTTTATGTGGGGTCAGATATTAGGCAAGGAGCTAACCACCTAGAGCTCCTTACCTAATAAGAAAAATTATTATTTTTTTAAATCAACTCATTAAGAAAATTAGATTTAAATTCTGATACTAATCGTCATGAGTGAATCATAGCCAGATATTTCATCCTTCAGTCTTTTATTTTTTCCAATGTTGGATGACATTACAAATTTACAACAGTATGTTCCCGAATTATTAAAAATTTAATTGGATGAAAATTTTGTCCGTATTCGACTTGTTTGTTAAATAAATTTTAAACTTAAAACAAAATTATTAACTTAATTTTTAATTTAATTTACTAATTAATTTGTAAAATAAAAAACTAAAAAAGATAAAATGGCCAATAAAAATTATTTATTTTTATATAAAAAATTATACTACTATTAAAATTTATTATATCAATTTAATTATAATATTTTATTTTATTAGTTTATTTAATTAAAAATAATTTTTATAAAATAATAAATTACATTTTATTTATTTTTTATTTTTATTCATTCAACTATTATTTAATTATTTGATAAAATAAATATTCAATTTATGTAAAATTTACTATTATAATTATAATGTATAATGTGGAGGTTTGTGACTAGTTAAATATTAATGTTAAACTCGAATTTAAAAATTCAGTTTTAAACATATGTTTATTATTTGTTAAGTAATTATATTAGTAATATAATATTTTTTACAACTAATAATAAAATATATTTTCATTTTACTATATGGTAAATAAACTAATAATTAAATATTTAATTTTTTAATTAGCTTAAAGAAAATATAAAAATATATTTACCATTTATCAAGTAATTATATTAATAATATAATATTTTTGACAAATGATAATATAATATATTTTCATTTTGTTATATCACAACTAATAATTAAATATTTAATTTATTCAATTAATCTAAAGAAAAGATTAAAAATTTAATAATATTGAAAGTTATTCATATAAAAATAATTTAAGAAATTTAATAATATAGAAAATTTTTTTGTATTCACAATAATTAATACTTAGTTTTATATATAACAAAAAATTAAAAAAAGATAAAATGACTAATAAAAATGAAACTATAAAATTTTTATTTTTATATTAAAAATATATTATTATTATTAAAATATATTATATTAATTTAATTAGAATATTTATTTATTATTTTATTTATTTGATAATAATATATTGCAAACTAATAGTTAAATTTTAATTATTATCTGTACATTGATTTTTAATTATTTAACTAATTAGTTAATTATTAATAAAAAATATTAAAGTTATTCAAATTCTATTATTACAATCGTGTTGTGCAAAGCGGGTTCACGATTTGTTAAATATGTATTTCAAATTTAATTTTAAATGAATATTTTTCATTTATCAAATAATTATATTAGCAACATAATATTTTTGAAGTGATAATATAATATATTTTAATTTACATATAGCAAATAAATTAATAATTAAATATTTAATTTGTTAATTAATTAAAAATAAAAATTTTAATAATATAGAAAGTTTAATATTATATGAAGTTTTTCATATAAAAATAATTTAAAAATTTTAATAATATAGAAAATTTTTTAAATTTATCTTTTTTACAACTTTAATAAAAATAAAATATTAAATTTCTTATATAATAAGAAAAATTAGAAATATTAAAGAGAAAAGATGATCAATAAAAAATAAAAATAAAAATTTACTTTTTTTATAGCAAAAATTATAGTATTATTAAGAAAATTATGATATTAATTTAATTATATCATTTCATTTAATTAAAAAATTGTATTATTTAATAGTTTTTATAAAAGAATAATATACTATATAAGATAATTAACAAATTTTAATTAATATTTATATATTAATTTTATTTATATAATTATTTATTCAATAAAAATAATATTAATTTTATTTAAATTTATAATTATAATCATGCGGTGCAATTTGTATATTTTTATTTTTTTGCACGCTACGCGAGGCGAGCCGTTAAATATTCTCAAAATAATAAAAAAAAGAGCGACGTGAGTCGATACGGTCACCGACGGGCTCGTATTCGCGCTTTCTGGAACCGACGAGTAGGAGTAAACGTCCCCGGGAATGAATAATTTACAGTATCCATACACACATAAATCTTCATTTGTGAGCTTTCCTTCTGCTGATTCTCACACGGCTCCTATTAGACAAATATCCTCAACTCAAAGGTTAAAAAGAAATCGCAAATGTTCCTTAGCCATGTAGCTAAAAGTTATGTCCTGCAAAGATAAGGTCGCGAGTTCAAATTCCACCGAGTTTTAATTCCGCCGGAAATGTCGATTTCCTTTAATAAGAGTTTTAGTTTAAAATCTCTCTTTTCTCTATTAATATTAATCACTAATCTATTATGACCCATATAATGACATGTACCTATACGGTGCTGCTCAAAAAAAAAACAAAAGAGGTAAGAAAGAGAGCTTATATTCCTAGTTGCACAGTCAGTGCTTTGTGCAGTGTAATATGAAAATTTAGTAAATTTTCGTTTGTTTTTATTTTATATTTAGTATATTTTATTTATTAAAAATAAATTTTAAATTAAATATATTTTAATTATTGTAATTTTAGATAAAATAAATACTTTTAAAATTTTAAAAATATTTCTTCCTTTTTATGTATATTTTGTTTTTTATATTGTTTTAATTAATTATTTTTAATTTTAAATTAAGTAATATAATATAAGAATATTATATTTCATAATCACTTATAACATATGAACTTAATAAATAATAAATATTTAATATTAAACAATTTTTAAAATCAAATTAATTATATATTAATTAAGATATCTCTAATGTAACTATTTTACTTTATTTTCTATATATTATAATAATTTAATTTTTTATTTTAATATATCTTAAAAATTATATATATTTTAATAACAGTTTTATTTTTATATTAATTTAAAAATAAGTGAAGTGTTAGACGCTTTTTTATATTATTTTTTATTTATTTTCATTTCACTTGTCAAAATGATATAATTTAAAATATAATTTTTTTTACAGTTAAAAATTTAATAATATTATTATTTAAATTATATTATGTATCATTATAATAAAAATAATATACAAAAATATCTTATATTTTTCATAAATTAAAATGGATCCACGAGGGAAGTGGAAGGTGGTCCTTATGAGGATGCAAGAGACATCCGAAAGCAGCGCCATAGGTGGCGCTAGAATCTCGAAGACCTCTCTTTCGTCTTTGCTATACTGTGTCATTTTGTAGTACGGAGCCTCCTGGATTTGCATGGAATTCCCACGTGCTCGTAGCCACGTCGGATTTTAATTTTTAAAATTTTTTGCCCGCGAAACAAGGTGACGTGTCGGACGGTCACGCACCGAGAGCACATCCGTGGGAATAGATATCCATTCAAACATACGAAAATCTTGATTTGCCAGCGTTCTTTCTTCTGATTCTACCACGTGTCCGTCATATGCAGTACACAGATAAGGTGCTCTTTGTATTTTTCTCTTTTTTGGTGAATTTTGTCATGCTTAATTTGAGAATTGAATTTAACGTGAAATTATATTATCCTAAAAAGAAAACTAAAAATCACAAAGAAAACTCAACACTTAGACATTAAAAATTCCCAATCTTATTAAAAAAAAAAAATCCTAACCCGAATAAGAATCTTTTTGAAACTAGATAGTAGTAAAAAAAAAAAAATCAATATACTCCTATTTATTTATAAAGTCGAGGTATGTTTCAATTTTTTTTATTAAAATCAAACTATTGCTAATTAATAAGATAAAAAGTAAGAGACGAAAGAAAATAAGAAATTATTGTAATTTTCTTTTGCTTGGAAATGAACAAAATAAAAAAAAGAAAAATAACTTTTTATAAATAATATAACATTTATACATAAACATGGCAAACAAATCAAATTAAGAAAACTTAAATAGAGTTGTTTTTCAGCCAAGTTGATTCAAATTAGGTCTTCTTTCCAAATAAGCTTAATGTGAATCATTTTCAATTATAGATAAATTAAGTTAAATTTTTAAGCGAAGATATGGAAAAAAAAAAAAAACGAATCAATCTTAATTTTGATTTACTCATAATTTTAATAAAATATTATTTCAAATTTTAAAATAAATATTTTAATCATTTAAATCCTATCAAATTAACATTAAATCCATTCGAATTATTTCATATCAAACTAAAACAAAATCAGTTTAAATTGATTGCAAATCAAGTTAAACTTGACACTTTTTTTAAATTTTTTTCAGATTCAAATTATTTCAAATTTTCTTGTGTCAAGTAAAATTCTAAAATAGATTCAAATCAAATTTTTAAATCGAATTAGTGAACTATAATCTCTATATTTATATCCATATACAACAATAAGAAACTTATAAGTAAACAGAGAAAGTCACATACTAACGCATCTCATAAAATCTTTAATTGAATTAATTAATTGTTAATCAATTGTAATTTATTTCACACCAAAGACAGCACTACTTTCTAATTTCGTCTAAATGAGTATTCTACAAAATAACAATCACATAATTAAATCTAATTGTAAAAATAATCACATTACACTTCCAAAAAATACATAAATATTTTAAATCTCAATACCTTGTCCAAATAGTAGTAAAAAATAAAATATTCATAAATAATAAAAAAATCAAGAATAAATAATCCCATAAGAAGAATCGCATGTAATTTATAAACTAGTATAATCAAAACGTAATTATTCTACTAGTATAATCAAAATGTAACTGAATCAACATAGACAAATCCAATAAATCTACAGTTTCGCATATCTATTCAAGAATCTGACTTGTTTCGAGTCTAACTTGTGACCCTATTAAATCCAGTAGATCGGATCGAACAAAAACTTCATACAGAAGCTTCCACAAGAAAAAGGAACTAAATTCAGTGAAAACTTGATGCTGATAATCCTTCATCTTAAGAATAAGAAACTAAAGAAAACCTTAAGGGCAAAATAATCATCTTGCAATATCATTCCTAATCATGTTCAACTGTTATGACAGGCAGAACAATTTTCAATATTTTCTTTGAAAATAGCAATGCAGTGTGCAATTCATAAGCAGATGATCCATGGAACTTCTCAGATCCTAAATACTAAAACTGGTAGGAATCTAAAAGCAATATGTTTTGACCCTTCACTCCTCATAAGGACATTCTACCGCATACCAAGAGTGAAACAAATGCCTGAATGTCTTGCGCTCGTTATTGTTAACCAATTTTCTATTTTCACATATCCCATGAACTAATATTGAAAAATTCATTACTTCCTTGAAAAAAAAAAGTCAATACTTATAAACAATAATTATAATGTATCTGTACCATATTCTAGTGAAGGAAGTTTTCATTCCTCATCACTGTCATAAACAACTGCCATACGCCGGTGGGTTGGAATCTTCCTTCGAGGGGACTCCTCATCTGATTCAATCCCTGTCCGTTTGCGACCGCCTCCAAACTCCCTACTCTTTTGCTTTGGCTCCTACAAAGCAAAAAAAAATGTCAACTTTGAAGATATTCCACCTACTAATATAGCAACAAACTAGTAAAATATTAGGGGAAAGATCACAATAATACATTAAGAAAAGAATATTGCTCCCTCACATTCCGCCACTGTAAACAAATAGAATGGTAAAGGTTAATAATATAGCAACAAAACTAGTAAAATATTAGAGGAAAGATCACAATAATACATTAAGAAAAGAATATTCCTCCCTCACATTCCGCCACTGTAAACAAATAGAATGGTAAAGGTTTTGACCCACTTATTTGTGCATATATTTATGCACCCGACATCATGCATATCAATGTCAGGTGAGTAGAGCAAATTATCAATGTTTAAATTTGGGAATTTCGAGTTCAAGGTTTCAAGTTAAGCAAATAAGACTAGATTAGGTGGTTTTATGGCAATAAAAAGAAGGTGCCACTCCGCTTCGCAGAGAGCAAACTTATCATGTTAGATACAGAATCAGACAGGAACTATGAACATCAAGTCCTAAGAATCAACCACCGCATACAAGAATTTATTAACTACTTTCAAGCAAATTTAATTACCCTCGTAACAAGCACCGAAGCAATCCTAAACACACAAAAAAAAGAGGATTGCCAGCACACTAAAACTATAGGACCCCAAACTTTGGAATTTGTAATAAAGGTTCAACAAACTGAAAAAACCTAGCTACATTCTATAAATAAGAGGTCATTTAATCTTTTAAGATCTAAAATGAGAGGGAGTAAAGTGAGAAAGATTGATCTTTAAATTATGAAACGCCGATACTGCCATGGTATCAATGTCCTGTGAACCTAATCAGACTGGAAGCAGAATTCTCTACACTGCAAATGTCAATAAGCCACAGCAGAACATGCTGAAACAAATAGTAAATACATTTATAACAGCATCTACATACCTCAGCCTCCTCTTCCTGCTCCGAGGCTCCATAAACTTCTTCATAACGTTCTTCTTCCTCTTCCTCCTCTTCTTCGTATTCCTGCTCTTGCTCCTCATCTCTTTTTCGAGGGGGAGACCTCTCATCTTCTTCCCCATCAGTTTCATACTCAGACTCTTCTCTCTCACTGTCAGAGAAATTCACAGGGCGCTTTGATGATTTAACAGCTGGCAAAGATGGCTTGCGTAGAATGTCTTTGTGGCCCTGTCATCAATAGTGCAAGTATTATATGAATTCATCTTCACCCCATTAAAAAGTAATTACACCACTGACTCCATTCTATAATACCTTCTTAGCATTCATAATGCGCTTCTCTGCTTGAGCTTCCACTTCAAGATCTTCCTGAAAACGGCGGCGAGAACGACGAGAATCAAAGTAATCAGGTTCATCATCCTGATTAAAATAGGAGAATCAAAAGATTAGATAGGATATGCTAAAATTTCAATCAGATTTGTGTGAAGAAATCAGACTGATGGTTGTTCCAAAAATACACACGTGCACTCACATAATTACAAAATAAATCTTATCTTACACAAATAAAGAAGAAAATAAATAAAAATGGCATCAAGGGGATGCCAATTGTCACCAAGCACTATGAAACATAAATCACAGACACCTCGAAGATGAGACAAAGGCAACAAGCTAAACATGTGGAAACAAAGAAAGTAATGCGAGTGGCAACAGCAAACCTCATCAAGAGCACCCTCCAAGAAACCAGGTGAAAGCTGACGCCTCCGCTCCACTGTTGGTGTATACTTCCTGCTAACCTTTTCCCTCTTGCGGTTAAGAAGTACATTTGCTCTGATTGTTTGACTTTCAGCCTTCAAAACCGCCACAACATAAATTGGAAATATAGGAACAAAACATAACAAATTGTTGCCAAACAGCTGAGAGCAATTCATTACCCTTTCTTTTTCCTCTTTTTCTCTCTCAGGATCAATGTTGGTCACACAGTTCATAACTTTATAAACCTTTTTATGCTGTGAGTCAACAAGAGCTGTCAACATCCTATGAGAATTTGATGTCAATGATGAGGGCATAAACCTCATCTTCCTTAATATTCTCCCTTGTGATTGAAGAAGTGACTGCAAGTAGGAAAAAAAAAAAAAAATTGCAAATTATTTACCAAGGAACAAATGGACCTAAAAGATTCCACAAGGAGAAACATAAGTTCAAGCTTCCCCACTCAAAATCTTACACAGGAACAGAATCCAAAGCCATTAACATCTATTCCAAGTTTGAGGGATACAGAGTATAATATATAGATTTTAATTGCATTTCTGATTTAAATGTATAACAACATATAAGAGATTCAACATCCATCTCTGGGAAACCCTAGTTCGCCAGATGATAATGTCAAATCCAGAAAACCAAAGGATCCATAAGCAAACAGTGAAAAAGAATAAAACAGTGAACATGAAAGTAAACATACAAATTCTTTTCTAAAACAATTACATGAAAAATCTTAGACTGAAGAAAATCAATGACGTTAAAAGGTAGAAGATAAGTAGGGAAATAAGAATTCATGCATCTTGATAGGCTGTCATAGGTCTTTTTTTTATTATTTTTTTCAAGAGAAGGCTTTTACAGGTCTTTGTGAAACTAACACTTAGGCAAACTCTTACCAGCTAGCCAGCCAATATATATATATATATACTGCAATTTTTACTCATCCATAGTTGCTGCACTTTTAGCTTTTAGATTAAAAATCTAATGACTTTGATCATTCTGACTTGCAATTAATGTTTGCATTAAAAACTATAAGCATTTATTATTTAGTTATAAAACAGTGACCATCCATAGAGATGTAACCATTGAAAACTCTCATATATATATATAGAGAGAGAGAGAGAAGGGGGGGGGGGGGGGGGGGGGGGAAGGGAAAAAATAAAAAAAAAAAAAAATTAAAAAAAAATAAAAAATAACAAAAAAGGGATTACACATTTTTTTGGAAAAAAAAAA